>JAJHUR010091335.1:0-14038 GCA_027495735.1 Lutjanus campechanus
AAAGAAAGAAAACTTACCTGAAAGAAGAGGATGATGTTCCAGATGAGTCCCAGGATGATGGAAGAGTTTCCGTCAGCGACATCAGCTGCATCGATGCTGACCAGCTTCACCTGAAGACACACATATGTCTCTGTTAACAGTTCAGCCAATCAACAAGCAGCAGGCTGACACGTCTCCATGTGCTACTCACGTTTCTCTCCTCCAGGAAAGACAGGACCTTGGCGATGTTGTTGAGTCTGAAAATACGATGGGAGGACTTCTTGAATCCATGAAGCTGGAAAACATTCAGCATGAGATAAATGTTATTCAGTTATTTAAAAACAAACAAGCTACTTACAGTATATGTTTATTATACACAATCTTGTGCAGTTACACACTGGCACTAAAAACAGCGTGTGAGGTTCTGACCAGTTTGCAGCCGGAGAGCTCCTCCAGCAGAGCCATGAGGATGTGTCCATCCTGGATGTCCCGGAAAAGGTCATGAACCTCGATGGGAGGGTTACACTGAAAATGGAGGGAGAGAAGAGAGAATTATAGCAGCAATGATTAGTTAATTAATCAATTAGTCGATCAACAAAAACTAATCAGCAAGGATGTTGGAACACAGACGGGAACTATGATGGTCCATCTGTGACGTGGTTTGGTTCCGTGTTTCTACCATGAGCAAGTACCATAGGCTACACAGTTATATGGTTTTGTTGTTTTTGTCTGTTGATACGATCGTGCGTCTGCATGGGGTCTTTTATTTTGAAAACTGTCTGGATTCTTTAGGCTGTTTCTGTGTCTGACTTCCAGCCTGGCTCGGTCTGCACCGTGCAGATTGATGGGACATCTGTCAAAAATAGACTTGGCGTGTATCTGAAGTGGAGCGCAGTGGAGAGCCGCCTCTGAGACGCACTGTGGTGCCTCTGGTGGAATCACAAGTATTTCCAAGAATGGCTGCATCAGTTTCATCCTTTCCTGGTGGAGTCAAGACTTTTTAATGTCTTTTTCTTTGTTTGTTTTTTGTGTTTTTTAAGCAAAAGTGTCGAATAATTTGAGCTGTCTGAGTTCCTTAAATGTGGGAATTTGTTTCTAGTTCATACAGGGTGACTTAATTGAATATTTTTGAGGGGGTTTGGCAGATAAATAATGAAAACTGAAAATGAAAATGAAAAAGAATACCATGATGACAGGTGTATTTTTAAATGCTCTGTCAAAAATGCAGCAGGGGAAGACCAACAAGTGTATCAGTTTACAGTGCAGCCAAACAAACTGTTACATTTTTTAAAGAAAAACAAACAAAACAAAGACCCGGTTGCATCTATCATTTTTCCAACCGAGTTTCGATGAAACTGCGCGCACTTCCACATGGTGCAAGCATCAGAAGCATATGACTGCAACGCTTGGCTGGAAGAAGAAGCACAGACACAACCAGAGCTGCACATAACACAGCCTCTATTCTTGACTGAAACTGTCATTCCGAATTGACATTTATTGATGTCTGCCACTCAACACTCTGAAAAACACTAAATTCATGAAATTCAGTGCCAAAATTCATCTCATGAATTTTCAGCTGCCTTTAAAGCCACAGACTCTGATTGGCTGTCACATGCTGCGTCATGTGGAAGTGAGCGTGGTTTCATCTAAACTGGGTTGGAATTACGATAGACATGACTCAGTCACACCAGAAAGTGCACCTCTTTGTGAAGCAGGTGGTACTACAGCCTTGATGAGTTCTCACTGGAATCTGGTAGTGAAATCTGGTGCCACCATGGCACCAGTTCCCACACGACCTCACCAGGCCGAATCATAACATAGATTACGGTGCCTCATTTCGGTGCCACACACCTGAGCTGTGTATTGAAATAGTTCCCCTGTGATGCGGACGTCACAGACACATCACCAAACGTGCCAAGTTAATGACACAGCAACCACGTAGTCACGGTAAGCATGGCGACACACGGGACTTGGGTTGAACCATTTTGAAGAAATATTTATTTGCAATTATCCTGACTGATACTGCAATTGTGATATGATTTGCGAAATTAGAGAGGATGATCATTTTTATGTCATTATTCACATTTTCATTGAAACACTAAACAAAGATGTTTGTCTTTAAAATCCAGTCCAGAATATTGCGCTTTCTGCGATTTGAAAGTGGCAGTAGACCGTATTGCGGTTTCGGTAAAATTTCAATTAACCGTTCAGCCCTACAGAGGATGTGATTTTTTTCCCAAGATGGCTAAGTCATGACCCAAGAAGCATGACTTTACCATCCTAGATAAGACTCAGCAGCCTTTCCTCAGGTTAGAAAATATGAGAAAATATGATCAAATTCTTAAAAAGAGTTGCTGAAGTTTGAAGCTGGATTTTTTTATTTGTCTTGCTGTTATTGATACTGTAATTATTATGTAGGGTTCATTTTAGTTGTATTCGTTTTTGTTTATCATGTGAACTTCTTTGTTCATGTGTTATGTGTTTAGTATTTATTTATATTTATATATTTGAGTATACTTTAAACTGTAAACAGTTAATTTTTTTTTTAATTTTAAGTATCGTTGTGGAAAAATGGCAAACAATACCCAACCCTAGTACTCACCAGTAGGGCCATTATTTTCATAGTCAATGAATCAGTTATTTTCTCAATTAATGGTTGTTTGCCGATAAAATATCAGGAAATGGTTGAAAAATGTCGATCAGTGTTTCCAAAAGCCCAAGATGACGTCCGCAAATGTCTTGTTTTGTCCACAAACCAAAGGTGTTCAAATTATGGTTATAGAGACATAAATAAAGTATAAAATATTTCCATTTAAAAAGCTGAAAATCAGAGAATTTTGACTTTTTTTTCTTACAAAATTACTCTAACCAATTAGTTGCAAAGTAGTTGCAGATTAATGTAATATTGTTTCATAATCAATTATTTAATTAATCATTGCAGCTCTACTCATGAGGCTAGTTGGTGAACTATCTAACAAGTTAGCAAGCTGACCGTGCACTAGCTCTAGTCAGTCACAGTAGTTCTTTAAGATTCCTATTTTCTTTGTACTGGGCTGTTTACTCTCCACTGACTAGGAATGTATATAAAACCCTAACCTAACCCTAACCTGTAAGCACATTAAAAAGCTATCTGCACATGATGGCAGGTTAATCTGCTGATGGGAGATCAGGTATGTAAATGGGTTGTTAGGTGTCATGAACTGGGAAAACGCAAAAACTGGTTAACATTTCCAGTAATCTACCAAAGAGAACATAAAGGGCACAACAGGGTTTAAAAATCAAAAGTGTGCCAACGTTCCTCTTAAACACACCCACATCCAATCAGATCAGCTCCATTTCAAATCAACACACTCACGGCTGTATGCTTTCAGTGAGAATAAGGACATGTATGGAGATGTTCATATTATGAGATCTGAGTGAAATCAAATGCACCAGCAACTGACACCAGAGTAAAGTATGCAGATTTATCTTTGATAATCAGTCAGTAAGCCAACATTCAGGCCTGTTATCACAACAAGTCATTACTAACTCAGGCATCTGTCAGCTTGTCTGGACATGGTGAATGGATGAACAGTGGAGGGAGGGGGGGTGGGGGAGGTTGGGGGTAAAGTGACTGGAACTTTCCAAGTTGACAGAAGACAAATGTATGATTGTCATTTATTGGGTCAGAGATTTGATTTGAAGCCAAACAGTGAGTAAGAGAAGAGAGGCTCATTGTGAAAGAAAACAAAAGATTCGATGAGACGCTCGCTCAGACTCTCTCTGCTCACCCTGACTCACCCTGACTGAGACCGAAACCAGGGAGGAAAGATCAGGAAGATCAGGAGTGAAACACAAACACAGTGTGTCAGTGTAAACAGCTCTGCTGGAGCTCATCTGCTCCGTCTGCATGCACAGGTGGAGCTATGGCAGGCTGGGATCCAGTCCAGAAAGTCCCAAGTAAAAAACAGGCAAGTCACAAGTCAACTTTCTAGTCAAGACAGGCAAGTCCCAAGTCAACAACCAAGTCAACAACCAAGTCAAAACAGGCAAGTCCTGACTCAAGTCCCACATCAGAACAAGCCAAGACCCAAATCAAGACCCAAGTCAAAATAGGCAAGTCCCGAGTCAAGTACCATGTCCTAAACTACGAGTCATGATGCTGTCTTCACCAATATAATACTATTTTAACACCATCGAATGCCATGATGAATTGTAAGTTGGTCTGTAATTTTCAACCTGCACATTCTGCAGACTGCAGTTCATGATTTGTTGACCGCTTCATAGTTTTACGCAAACTGATCTTTGGTATCATCTTTTCCAACTGGAGCTCAGTATAGTTACAGAATGTTCTTTCAAAGTTCTTCGTGGTTCTCTCCTGCAACCTGATTGAATGCTGTCACATTGGTTCAGACAAAGTGGAACTGGGAAATTAAGTGTTGACAGGAAATGAATTGACTTTTTAAATAACAGGCTTTTTAATCTTTGGGCTGATCTGAGTCAAAGTTATGTCAGTCTACACCTCTAGTAGGTAGATTGAGTGAGGGAAGGAAACAAGGCTTCGATCCAGTTGACTGATACTATACTTCTCAGTCAGACCCTCTAACTTTATAGTAGAGATGAAATGATTAGTCAGTTAATAAATTAGTCAGTCAGCCATCTGTAAACTATTTTGATCACTGATTAACTGTTTTAGTTATTTTTCAATCGAACGCACCAAACATTTTTTGGTTTTCAGCTTCCCTGCTGCTTCGGATCTGCTTGGTTGGACGAAACAAGATATTTGAAGATTTGAAGACATCGTGTTGGACTCTATAACGAACATTTTCACAGTTTTCTGACATTTTATTGTCAAAACAAATAAGCAGCAAATTAATCGACCATAGAATACTCCATAGAAGACTCCTAGTTAGAATAAACAGGGACTGCCTCCAAAGAGATCCAGGTCTGGGCCTATTCATCAAAACACAACACACACAATGTTAGACACCATCAGTTACACATGGATGTACAGACGACTGTCAGTGGATCATTCTGATACTGAAGAACACTGTGATGATTCTTGGACAACTTCTGAGCGTCTTTTTTTCTATTATTCCTGAGTAGATTTGGATGTTTATTAGCAATGGACACTGGATCATGATATGTGTGTCACACTGTCATATTGTGAGTTGAAAACTACACACGTGATGCACATATTTTACACTAACAGCACCTTGCCAGAAAGAATAAATAAATGGACAGTGACATAAGAATATCATACTTTTCTGCTCTTACTGATTTTCCACATTTATTTACTTATTTCAATTATACTCTGACTAATGCTGGATTTTTGAAGAACATTGTTACTGTATTTAGGTGTTTAAAAAGCCTGATAATGATGTATCTCTAATGATGTATCTTTTTTTTAATGTTTTTAAACAACTGTGACCAAGATATCTGATCAGCGTTACATTCTTTTCTGTGTTAAAATCAATTTGTTCTGATGGACAAACTATGTGCCATGTACATTCTTTGTAAATGACCTCAGACATGTTTGCCATTCCTGTTCTGCTGTTTCTTTTTCATTTGATGTATTTTATTATCCCATATATATGCTGATAATCCCAGTTTAACTAATATTGGCTAATACATGGGCTATTTATTTATTTGTTTATTTGTTTGTCCTTTATGATAATGAGCAAGGCTGTCAGACACTACGATAAATGTGAAAATAAATACAGAAACAAATGAAAAATAAAACTTAAAAAAATAAGTCTATTTTTTGATTCATGTATTTCCTATTTACTTTAAAATAGTATCTATATGATGATAATAATAGTAATAATGGTAGTTTATTCCATCAGACGTCTGTATTTATTCATGTGTCCCCTCTGGGCCTCCATACTTCACTAGTTTCTTGTCCCATTCATGGACAGCGTTCTCATTGGTTACCTCGGAACATTCCTCTTGTATTTGGCTCTGAGCCCCGAGCAGCAGAGCAGGGAGCCCTCATCCACCCCCCAGCCCCCCAGCCAGCCATTGTTCCCTCACAGCAGCGATCTGGGTGGTGTTGAGAGCCAAACGACCACCTTGGGTCAGACAGACGTGTAACACTGCCACTGCTCGCTCAGATTAACACTTTACAGCCTCATCAAAGTTTAACGCTGCACACAGTCAGCAGCTGCACTCGACCGCATGTATAATTCAGACTGCGAGCTGCAGAGGCTGCAACCGTTGTTTATGTGCAGCACGTGTCTGAGCCGCAGTGCAAACACATACAGTGAGCGTGGTGGAGAAACCCTGCCTCATGGTGCAGTCCGCGGTGAAGACGGAGCGACCGCTGGGTTTGGGGTGGAGCAGCAATAAAAGAAAGAAATGGTCTTGTTCCACCCAGGTTAAGTAAATGAAAGCAGGTCTGTAAGAAGTGAGTGTGGAGACCATAATTACTGTTTCTCCTCTTTGTGCGTTTTCTGCAGCCACCGTGTCATCAACAAACCTTCTCCAGATGGAGGTTCATCCAGCGGGTGAAGGTCCTCTTCTGCACCACCTCTCTTTCAACTGCAACACAGAGAGAGAAGAAAACACATCAGCAAACCGAAGTAATCAGAGAGTCTGAGGGAGCAAGTGAGCATGAATCACCTCTCGCCAACGGCACATCACCCTATCACCATGGCAAAGAAACACACACACACACACACCTACAAAACCTCTGCTATCTATCCATCTTCACGCTCTGAGATTAAACATCCTGATGGAGAAATCCAGTCTGGAACATAATGATGATTTTAAAGAAATCAGACATCTCAGCACTGTATTTGCACTGTTAAAAATAGTTGAGAAGACTTAAAATTTCAAGGCTACGCAGCCCAACTCAAACTCTTAAAGGGATAGTCAACCCAAAATTTAAAACTTTGTCATTATCTACTCACCCTCATGCCGACTGAGGGTCAAGTTTAGTTTTTTAGTCCATAAAACACTGCTGGAGTTTCACAAGAAAACAGTGTTGCAGAATCTCCCAGACAATGGAAGTGAATGGTGACCAGATTTCAAACGTAAAATAAACAACAGAATAAAAACATATTATGCCTCCATACTGCTCGTCTGGTGTAATTCAAGTCTCCTAAAGCCCAAAGTCAAACTTTATAAAGGTTTTTACCACCTACTGATCTTTTGTTGAGATAAATTACTTTTCTTCTTTAGATAAATTTGAATCTTTGAGTTATAGGAACTAAAAAATTGCAATTAAAAATTATAGAGTAAATTCATTCACCTGACAAATCAGGTTCACAATTCACTTCAACCAATTCAACCACATTCTGAAATCTCATTGAAGATTATAGGTCAGAAAAACTTTTTAAAGTTTATTTCATAACAGAAAAGAGTTTGAGTTGGTCTCAAAAGTCAAAAATCTAATGCAGTACATTATCCTGAGTTGTCTCAGCTATTTTTTTTTTTACAGTGTGAAGTGATTCTTATATTTGCAGACTAAAAATATGCAGCCTATACACCAAATTTTTAAAAAGTTTTAATATTTCAACACCTAAAATGTGTGTCGGAGCCTGCGTCTATGGCTCGGTGTCTTTTCATCTGAATTTTGCTGGTGGCTCGAGAGAACAGGAGAGGAGAGAATTTAATACTTGCAGCCAGACAGACTTTTTTTTTTTTTTTTTTTTAACATTTTGTTGGCCAAAAACGGCTCTTTTGATCGCAAAGGTTGCAGACACCTGGTCCAGACCAACACGGTCCTGAGAGAGATATCCAATCAGGTATGATAAATAATTAATTACTTAGAAGATATTGCAGAGACAAGTGTAATTGTCTTCATACCAGAGCAGGAGCAGAAAATCACTGTGTCATAACTGTTGTTGAATGTGCATAATGTAATAAAAAAAAATGCAATAAGACCTGACAATGTAATTTGCCTACAGTGTAATAAAATATGATTTTACTACTGCTTAGGGATAGAAAATACAGGTCAAATATTTATATTCATTCATGAACCTGCAATAACTGTGTGTGTGTGGATTTGAAGGACAACCAAATACAGTACATGTGAATACATGAGGTACAATGTACATCATGCAAACACATTTTTACTCCCAGTTCATCAAACACAGCAGCTTGGTGGCTCTACACTTCACACTGCGACGCTGTAGTTAACTCTCTGCTGTTAGTTTTGCATGTGCAGAGCTCCACAGTCAAGTTAAATATGCAGCGTCCAGGTAGGCTTTCAAAATAAAGCTTGTTGAGAAACATTTAAAATTTTATGAGTTTTGGAGGTGCAGGAAAGGATGAAGCCAGGTGACCGTCGTCATGGCAACAACAATAAAGACATGGTTAATGTGAAACAGTAGCAGTTTGGATGGGTTCTGGCAACAGAACTACTTTGTTGGGTACATAAATTAAAAATGTTACGTAAATTGAAGCTACTACAAGTAAATCTCATATTGTGTGGATTTTGGAGCCCCCTGTGGACAAAAGGGGTAGTGATTCCACTGCCATGACCACAAAATATAATGTCAAAAATGATATCATCTAAAGAGTGCATGTAAGTTAAGTGAGTTACGTTACCTGAATTAAAAAGAATGAGGTCAATTACTCACCACATTTTATTTTAGCCAACATTTTCACACTTAAAGAAGAAAGCAAAAGACTGTTGGGCCGACAGTGAAGTCCAGGCCTTCACTGTTGTATAGTCACACGTTTTAAAACAGCTGTTGCTTTTTCATAAGTAAGCTGACTAATTTATTTGTACTAATTTGACTCATCTTTGTGGGTCTTCAGACCACAGTGGAAATGCAGACAAAAGCAGGCTAATGGAACCTTGTAGCTCCTTGAAAAGCAGTTCCTGGTACTAAATGTTTGGGGTTTGGGCACAGGTAAAGTCAGTTGAGCTAACATATGGTCAGATTAGTACAAATGTACTGTTGGTAACTACTCATTCTTGACAACTGTGACAAAACCATGTTTTGAGTGGATTTGGACTTTTTATCCTTCAATTATGCCGATTATGCTGATACTTGACAGAATTTTTTTCATTTCAAAGCATAGTCGTGGTGAGCAGCCATTTTATTTTTTGCAGATGAGATGTTTTTCAATCAAAATAAGAATAATGATGCGAAACCTATCACCTCTAATATCGCAAACCATATCACAACTGCGAGATCAGTCAAAATATTCACAATTAGATACTTTTTCACAGTCGTTCATCTGTATACTGTGCATCACATCCCCCTGTTCCAACACAACTCTGGTGTTTTTGGTGATGCTCTGACTTTTCATTATCCTTTCTGTTCTTTGTGTTTAGTGATAATTAGAGAACACACTAAACTAAGATGGTGAAGAGGATAAACATCGTATTTTCTCTGCAGCTCAAAGCACAGCTGTCACTACGTACAGCAGAGCCTGACAGGGTGGAGGAAGTTTACCCAGCTGACATAGCTCCAGATCAGTACTAATGTACTGTTCATGAGTCATTATAATCACAGGTCTCAATAACATGATATTTGCTGTCTTTTTCACGTCTCTGCTCTGCTGAAGGAGCTGCTCAGTCCACACTGACTCTGCTGCGCCACACTACAGCCAGATAGACACATGTGGGGGGGGGGCAACTACAGAGGATGGGAGGAACTCTGGCGGGGTTACCATGGTAGCATAGTCAGCCGTTATTCATCTTTATGTCCAGTATGGCTCACTGGAGGCACTGGGGCTAACTCTGCATTACACACACCAGCGGTGATGAGCTTTGGCTGCTGGAATCATATTGATTGTTTCTTCCTCCAGTGGACTCATGACGGGACAGACAGCCCCGCATCACAGCAGAGGACACACATACAGGAGAGGAAGATGTCACTCTAAATCAAGGGGGGGGTCAAAGTTGTAATCCATATTGGTCTGTTAGCTGTAGAGCAGTGATGTGGAGGGCTGAGGGCTGGTTTGTTAATGTGGCCCATTAATGGAACAGCAGTGTTTCTTCCTGTCTGAGGGAAACGCCTCAAACGCAGAGACTTTCCGCTCAGTGTTCTGAGAGAATGCAGGAGTTGGGTTGGTATTCAGGAGGCGTAGCTGAGGCTTTAATGCATGAATCTTTGTCAGAGCAGACACAGACACAGGGAGGTGGTGGTGGTGGTGGTGGTGGAGGAGGAGGAGGAGGAGGAGGAGGAGGAGGAGGAGGAGGAGGGAGGCGAGAGGAGGAAGAGGATGACAAGAAGAGGAGCTGACTGGGGGAAGGAGTGAGAGACGGAGCCTGAGGGGGGAGATGAGCGAGATGAGAGATTAAATGAAGGGAATGTTCAGGAACACTGATGGCACAAACAATGCGACAAACACACCCACGCAGGACGGGGTGTGATGGACCGTTCCATTTTGGACCTTTAGTTCGCCGAGCTCTGTTACTGAACCTTTCCCTGCTCTTTTTAAGAGTAAAAGAGCAACACAGGAAATATTTAGTCTAAACTGTCACTTGTCCCATTAAAATGACAAGCTGGAGTCTGTACTTGGCCACAGATTGTCTATGAAAGAAAAGAAGCATCACTCTGACACCACTAAAAATTTAAAAAAAGAATGGCCGATCCAACCACTCAGCTCCGTTTACCTGTTTACATGTCCTTTACAAGGACATGTTACTTGGAAAGCTTAGCAAAGAATATTACTAAGGCTGCACCTTATGATTATTTTTTAAACAATTAATCAAACAATTATTTTTTTCGATTCATCAATTATTCCAACAATTAATTTAACGACTGATTAAATGATCTTTTTTAAAACTATTTGATTAATATAACAATTAATTTATCTAAAATAAATATTAAAAAGTCTCATTAATATTTCAATATTTTATTCAATCAGAATCCTATGAAACAGACACATAAAACACAGAATAATGATAATAGTGGCACATTTTACAGTTAGTCTAATTTCCACACTGTTTAATAGACTCCATGTCAGATGTCTGATCAGAAAAATACTGGACCTGAAATTCAAAAGGAGCTGTGATGCATATTAATATAATAACTAATCACTGTCAACCCTTCACTGAACTGAAAAATTCAAATTAAAACTTCAACTGTTTGGGACATGAAGTTATTTCATCACTGGAGTCACATGCAGGCAAGACGATGGTTACCGTGGTAACATGGGTCTGATGCTTTTTTTTGGCTTCCAACTATGGTCTAACTTGCAATAGACCCATCTATGAGAAGAATTAATACAAAGTTAAGATCTGAACCATGGATCAGTTTATTGCCAGAACAAAAACATTTTTGGATGATGGTTCAGAGTACTCAGGTAGGTTCAAGCAGCAAAACTACTTGGTAAGTTTTAGTAAAAGATCGTAGTTTGGGTTATTTTGGTCGATTGTCACTCTCACACAGGAACTGAACAATGACCTCCTGGTGTGACCAACCCATTCACCCCCATCCTCCTCAGTACATGGACTTTTGGCAATTTAATATTCTCAATTTTCTGTCCATGTACATGAATCTGTACATTACATTTTGTAGAACTGGAGTCAGATTCCTTGTGCATGTACAAACATGACCAATAAAGCTGATTCTGATTCTGATGGGACACCTGAGTTCATGTACCTTATGCTGCATTCAGGGGCTGGGAAATGTCATGTATCATAGTGGTGGATAAGCTGAGTTATGACCTGGCTGGGACATCATCCCCTCTGTGAGACCGGAGCAGGCGACCGACGGTGGAGCGACTACGTTAAATGACTGCTCTCTTGGCCACTTGTGCGAAATAAATCAGCAGAGCTTACAATACGGCACATTCATAAGAACACCGTGATGTATCCGAGCCAGTCCGGATACTGTGACCTAATGTTTCATAAAAGTGTCAAACACTGTGAAGCCGCTGCCGTGCACCCAGCGGTCCGTCCCTAACAGGAACCAGAGCTCCACTCTGGATTATGTACCTGGAAAAATGACATCAGCTGACATATTGCACATAATGAGCTTCTTTTAAAGTCACGCTGAGTTTTATTTTACAAGTCTGACTCTGTGTTTCCCCGCGGTGACTAATTACGTAATTACTCACAATGCAGGGGCTGTTAATGTAAGATGGAAAACGACAGCGCTGCAGAATCGCAGATAAAGTGCTCGTATGTACTGCAGAGGATCAGTGAGCATCATTTTTAACAGCAGAGAAGAAAGCCTGTAAAAGCTGTGATGCCGCCTTGTTAGTTTGCTGTTTTGTACAAATGTGTGTGTAAGCATGTGTGTTCCACCCCCCATCCATAATATGCATGCAGAGTGAAACTCAAACATCCAACACTTTTCTGGTATCTAAAAACATTCTAAAGCAAACAGTGTCAGTGTACACAGGTAATAACTGCTGACTGTATGTGACTAAGAGACGATAACAATAAACATAAAGTATCTTATTAAGGTGTTGTTCCAACATGAGCCTGGAAACTGTGGTGGAAAGGAACTCAGCATATATATATATATGTATATATACATATATATATATACACACACACATACATATATATATACTGGACATTTCATGGACCCACTGTGATGTTGTTTTCTATGAATTCTTATGATTGAAATGTCATCTATAGGCCTATTGGATGAAATTCAACTTGGTTGCTAAGAGGGCATTTGCATTTTGGGCAGTCTAAGTAATTAGCATATTTAGCTCTTTACTGTATATGTTAAGATAAAGAAGAAAATAAACTAAAAGAAATTGTCACAGACATTCCCTTATAAGTTTATTTTAATGTTAGTGAACTGTATAGTGCATAAAATATAAGAAAGCATTTCTGTCCCCATTGTCATGGTCTTATTAACATATTAATAATTAATAACAACACCATATCAAATGAAAAACACAATGAGTTTTTTTTTACTATTATGTTATTGGTAAAAAACAAACAAACGACAAAACAACAACAATAATAATAATAAATAATAATAATTTTAACTCAAAAAATACATTGAGGCAGAGACCTCATTTTCAATGCAGCCGAGTAAAACAATAAGATAAAAGCTCCTAGAGACAAAAAACACCAAAGAGAAACTTAAATAAAAGTGGCAACAAGAAGTACTTAATAATAAAAGCCACAATAAAACTAGAAGAAGAAGAAGAAGAAGAAGAAATAAAAATAATTAAAAACAGTTCAAATTTAAGGTGTATTAATGAGCTAAAACAGGAAAACCTGTTAGTAAAATGTGATACAGTTGAAGTATCTGTTGAATTTGAATTATCCTCATGGGTAAAACTGAGGAAAGATTTAAATTGTTGTGCATGTTGTTCCACACCTGCAGGTGCACAATATGAAAAACTGGATTTTCCAAATTCAGTAAAAACATCCAGCACCTGCAGCGTAAACCGAACACTAGAAGAGTCCACATTAACAGAAAGCAAACAAACAAAAACTGTAGAAAAGAGGTTAAATGATGCTTGTCGTTGCAATTCGGATCATAAACCTATTTTTTGCATCATGTTATGAAATATTTGGGACTTCTGGATTTCTGGACATCACAAACATGAACCTAGATCAGCTTTTTTTCAGTTAACTAACAGCTAAATTATAGTGGTTTCCATTTTTTTGGCTATTAATTGGCTCATTGTGCTAATTAATCAAACTGCCCAACACGCAGCTCTTAAAAACCAAATTTAATCTCATCTACTAAACCTATAAATGACATTTTAATCATAAAAGTTCATAGGAAACAACATTACTGTGCTTCATTTAGGACATACAGGTTTCCAGCAGACTAAAGTACCTCGACTCAAGTAATGTACTTTTGTCAAATTTTGACATACTTTATTTGAGTGTTATATTATAGGCTCATTTGTTGTTTGATTTTCAGGGGGTTAAAAACTATTAATTAAGAAAATAATCCACAATGAAACTAATCATTATTCACCATCATCTAAATATACGTTGTGAGTCTGAGTGTAACACTAAAGATGATGAAGTTCACCAGGGGTGTGTTACCAGTTGTAAGGCTGGTGTCAAACAGTGATTTAGTGATTAGTTCTTGAAAACAGTCTGCTCTGGCTCTCAGCCAGCGACTCTGGAAGTTCAAACACAACAGAGTCAACTCCACTAATCATATTGTGTCTGTGTGCAGGGCTGCCC
>JAJHUR010091336.1:0-11060 GCA_027495735.1 Lutjanus campechanus
GTAAAGTAGCATAAAATACTGGATAATGGGATATAATTATATACCTAAACTATACTATAAGCATCTCAAAATTGTACTTAGGTACAGTACTTCAATATATGTACTGAGTAACTACCCACTGCTTTTGTTTAGTATCATTTGCTGTAAGTATAAAATTATAAGAGCTGGTTGGCTGTATCATATGCATACTGCAAAACAGTATTCAATGACAATTAAAAGCACATACTGTACACAGTTATAGAGCAGTATGGAAATAAAGGTAAAGTAAAAGTTTTAGTAGTTAGTAGTTTACCAAAAGAGGGCAGCAGCAGCTCACACTGAGCTGACTGTGATCAGGATCAGTCAGTGTTCAGTCCAGCTGCTCTCCCTGCTGGACGCTCGCTGCAGCTGCACAGATCTGCCGATAACTGCAAACCAGAAGGGTCAGCAAAACATGGAATAAGTGAAAAAATAAGAATGAAATTAACAAATTTTTAGAGAATTAGAAATGTTTATTACTTACTGAATTCAATACTTTTAGACATCATACCTTAAGGAAGTATACAGTTACAAAAATGGTCTTATAATAGCATCAAAGAAAATAAATTCATACAAAAATAAATGGCTCGCAAATGGTTTGTAAAATGACAACAATGTTCTTCATAAAAATACAAACGCATGACAAATTAAAAGTGTGCCTAAACAATTTTATGACGTACACTAGATCGTAACACTTTGCACATTAAGCGGATTAATACAAACACATGGAATCAGCGGGTGATCATTTTCATTGGCAAAGAATCAAATGAAAAGATGCGAGTAGCTTATAAACAGTGACAGAAACAGTGTTTTCCAGTTTGTTCAGGAGCGTGCATGATAAAAATATAAAAACAGTCTGGATGTTTTTACTTATTTGCATAGCTTAAGTACATTTTGAAAGATGACTGATTAAAAAACAAGCCACTATGGGTATTATAGTATGTACAAATAACAGATAACGTCATCACAAATGCTAAGATACCTGCAGAATCTAACAGACAGACATATACTGTAAATTTGTTCTTGGTGCAGGATGCTACAGAAGCAAGTGAGAAAAATAAATTCTGGTGATTCATTTTCTAAGTCTGATCTAAACTGTTTTCTCTCTGTTTTATGACTTAAGAACAGTTGAAAATAAACGTTTATCTTATATAATCCTTAATTTTGTTACACAACTAGAAACAAGATTTAGTAATATTTAAGATATTAAATTCTAACCCTGTTTTTAATTTATTACTGTTTTTATATTTTTTAAATTGCAAATATTTGGTAATGAAAAAGAACCAATACCAGATCATTAAGCAGTATCATTAAGAGTGGTAGTATCAGTAAAATCCTAACGATCCCCATCAGCTAACTTAGAAAAATTATCCTGCCAAAACTTTTTTTTTCAACTGATCTTAAGTCATAAACACAGAATAAAGAAAACAACTTAGATCAGACTTAGCCTGCCTCTCGGGGCTTCTGTGGGATTCATTAAAAGTTTATACAACACAACAATGCTGCACATCTCATTGGTGAGTTTGTCCCCTTTTTGGTCTCACTGCACCTAAAATAATCCATGTCACAATCTCAGTTTAGACAAAAGTCCAGTACACATGGGAAATATACACACGATCCCGGCAGAGTGCAGATAACGTGACACTGACGTTGAATTTAGTTACAAACACTGATGCAGCAGATGAGAAAAGCACAACTACACTTGTCACACAGAGACTGCTATGCCAAACAAAGGCTAAAAGAAACTGCATGTTTGCTCACAAACAATCTCTGCAACCCGTCTCAACCATTACTGCGCGCTCTGTAATACTGTTCCACCTCTTATCTGCAGAGATAAAACAAAGAAAAAGTTGCCAATCTGGAGAGCAAACAGAGCCACAGAAACTGAGCACAGTGTTATCACAGGTGACGGAGGGTCAGGTGACTTTCAAACAACCTCTCTCCCACCACGCCCTCCGATCCTCACGAGTGGCTGAACACTGCAAACAACCAGCTGAATCTGTTAGGAAAAAAATGGCAGTGTTTGCTGTGGAAGTGGCTACAGCTGACAGTCCTGCTTCCATTTTCTTCCAAAGCAGTTATTTATACATAATTGATCAGAGAGAATGAAAGAAAACACAAGATCATTATTCTTAACACACAGTGTGTTCCCTCTGTATGTGTGTGTATCCAGTGTGTGTTGGTTCTGTACAGGTAACTTTGGTCTCAGTCTTTTGGAGTGTATGTTGGCGTGCGTCTGTGAGTGTTTGCTGTGTCGACCACAGAGCTCAGTGTCAGTGGGTTCACGAGTGGTTCCTGTCGTAGTCCTTCACCATGCGTTTGATGTGGAACAGTTTGTGTCTCAGCCTGCGACACTGTTTCTTCTTAGACTGGTATTCTGGCGTCTACAGAGCAGAGAGAGCACAGAGGAGTCATTTAACACTGCGTAAACATGCTTATTCATGGTCAAGAGTGAAATGAGTTATTTAATAAGATAATGAAAGTGGCAGCTCTTCTGCTTAAACAGATATTAAAGATATGATAGACTGTCCAGGTTATACCGAACACAAAGCATTTACAGACATTTTATGTGCAAAATAATACTATGAAATATAAATTATGACATTCTGGAGCTGGATGTTAAAGGGATAATTCAGATTTTTGGAACAGCAGTTCCGTCCACAGTTTGGAGAAGCAGCAGGAGTACCGGTGTAGGAAGCTAAGCAATGTGCAGCTGGCAATTTTTTTCCCCCCAGTATGGTAGGGCAGGTCATGCCTTTGCAATCCTGGGAAAAAAACATATTGCATACTGCTACGGACAGGGTCAACAATAAAATGTTTTTTAGCCACCTGCAAGAAGCCCCTCTAAAGAAATAATTAATATCAGTTTGCATGAACTCTTTGTTTAGAATATTTTCACTGCTTTATCTTGTTGTCTTCAGAGGCACCAGATTCTGTTGTCAAAATCAGTTATTTTTCCTCTCAGAACACAGGAGTTGCTGGTGTACCGTTGCCTCAATCGGTCAGTTTGTTTGTGTTATTGTGTGACTTTGGTGAATCCAAACTAACCTTTATTAAACCAGTCACACAAACACAAACTGACTGATCGAGGTTGTGTTGGACCAGTAACTGTCCTGTTGATAAAAATACTGATTTTGGAGTTTGGCTGATTTAGAGAGAGCGACATCTGGTTTATATAACAGTAGTTTCCCGCCAGGAAATGCAAAGTGAAGAGTTGAAAAATATACTAAATATAGCGTACACTTAAACTGACATTTGTTATTTTAGGCTTATAAAATACATTTTGCTGCTGACCCTGTCCACAGCAGTGCATGGCTTAGCTTCAAAACTGGGGGTGTGCTATCTACAATAGATAATACATTGATAATGGAAAAGTACCTCACTTCAAATAATCTGAACTATCCCTTTAAAAACAAAATCTGTAATACTTCCACAAATAACCACAGTATAGTGTATTTTTAATCAAGTCTTGATGGAGTTTAGTTTATAAAATGTAACATCAGAGATTTCTCCTCACCTGCTTCAGATCCTTCAGCTGGTTGTATTCCTCTGCTACAGTCTGTGGAAACGAGGAAAAAACAGGAAGAAGCTCAGAAAAGAATCTTTTTGCAGCAAGATCAGCGTTTGTTGGTAAATGTTTGCACATATGAGCTGTGCTGTTCAGAATAAAATACTGTATTTTAGTTTATAAATTTGATTTGTCACTTCTCAACTTCTTTATTCATGTAGCTTTATTCATCTCCACACACTGTTAGAGATCCCTTTTACATTCCTGATTTGTAATTTAGGCTGATCTTGTATTTTCATAACCAGAATGTTTGTCTTTCTCATGAGTTCAGGAGTTGAGTTCTGTGTATATCTGACCTGGTATTTGGCAGAGGTGTCATCCAGCGTGTCCAGCTGCCGGCTGAGTTTGTTCATCTGATCATTGATGTCGTCCATCTCGGCACACAGGCGCTTGTATTCCCTCAGATCGGCATCAAATTCTCTCTTATACTCTTGACGTTCAGCATCAGACGTTATCGCTGGGTATTCACTGGAGGAGGAAGAGGAAGGGTAAAGAATCAGAGATAACCCTGTTGACTTCATAATATCACACCTTTCAACCTTCACTGAGGTTATCAGGTTTACTACTGAACTACAGGACTGCAGTGCACAGGTTAATGATGTGTACTGTGACTGCTGGTGTCAATAATGGTGTGTTAAACAAACAGGACACCTTCAAATGTCTCCCTCAGGGACATTCGCTGAAGTCTGAGCGGATCGAACCACAGCCAAATGTAACTACTTTCTCATAAACTACACTGACTCCCATGTTTTGTACCTTTGGCCCAATTCTCTCATTATGCCTGAGTACAAGCCATGTGAAGTGGCATGCCTCAGAGGATTAACTACTCTCCTGGACAGAGTGAAGCACATGCAGACTGCAGAGCTTTTTCCATTCTCTGCTGTTTGAACATCTATTTATTTACTATTCTGTACTTGCATGTTTCTATCCAAAAGATGTTGTGGCTGCATTTTACTGCAACTCTCATGTGAGTTTGATTTGTCGAGATTACAATTGTTCATTCAAATCAAAAAATTTAGGTCTGGTCCTGAGGGAGCCACAGTATTTAGCTGCAATCTACATCCTTTGTTCTTTCCATCTTTAATCCAGACAGTGTATGAACTGCACAGAGATAGAACAGTTCAGTCGCAGAGGCTTAATTCTCACCTCTCCCACTCTTCTCCGTCGAGTTCATTGCCTGTCTCTCCTCCAGTGGTGTACTCTGTCTCATACTGAGAGTCATCGAAGTCGGGGTTACGTCTGCGTCTCTTGCCCCTGTTGGCAGAGGGTTTGCGGCCCCTGCTCATCTCCTCTGACGGGCTGGAGCTGGTTCCTCCACCATGTGAGAGGACCTCTGATGGTCGGCTCATGGTTCTCTCTGAGTACCTGCAGGACACCAACAAAAACATGAATAAATTTGTTATGTCTTTCACTGTTCCTTTGCTTGTATACTACAGAAACGGTATGAAAATTTCATATCACAATTACAGCGACAAAAATTATCACGATTATCAGTGTTCATCAGTATTTAGTTATCACAATATTGTTAAAATGTGCTGAAAAAAAAGGACTGATACACACACTGAAATCATTTCACCAAGTTTTAGACTGAAAACCTCTCAGCGATTTGAAATGACATCATATCCTGTGCGATGTCAATGTTTTGACTAAACAGAACAAATTAAGCAAAAAGCAAGATTACATGAAGATCAGCCTGACCTAAATAACACCACGAACATAAGGGCTGGTCTAATGTGCGACTATGTGTAAAGAAAACAAATATTCACTGACGTGACACAGACAGATACCGTATTGAGGTAAACGCCTTGAACCACTAATGATTATTGTTGCTCACACTCTACAGTTTAACTGTGTGCCATGTGGACGGCCCTCAGTGACCAGGAAGCAGGTACAGCTCTTTAATAACACGAAGGAGGAATCATGCTCAATTTTGTAGGTTTGTGGGGATTTACAGAGGAATCCAAATCCAGCGGGACAGATATTACAAGTTCTTACAAAAAAGGCTGCATTATTAACAACAGAGCACACTGCAGGACTTCAGGCTAAAATTCTTCTGCTTATGAAAAACATCAGCTATGTTTACTTTGTGAGAGAGGAAATCATCAGAATAATATTGTGTACTAAATCCTTGCAGTAAAATTTGATTGTTTTGTCCTCGTGCCTGTGAACATTAACAGTGAAGTCCACAAAAATCAGGTCAATCACACTCAGAGCACAGTTTTGACACGAGCTGGGCTCTGAGATGTTAAAAAAACTGTAAAGAGTAATGGACCTTTAGTCACACACACTGCAGTTTAAGCGCAGTAGTGCAAACAAAAACAAGGTGCTTGAGAAATCATTTCTAGCTTTGAAGAAAAACAAATACATTTGCTCACAAGAATCCTGCCTTTTCCCTTCCTCAGATTTCAATGAGAAAAACAAAACAAGGGAAAGTTAATCCAACGAGAGCTCAAAGGTCACACACAGAGCTCTTTTTGTGGGTAGGACAATATGTTTTCATGGGCTTTAAAACCGAGCAATGATTAGATATTGCTTGTGTGAGTCACATGTTTAGAGGTTTGTTGTGTGCAATCTTTGCTTTACAGTGCACAGATTCAAATGACACAGCTTCTTTCATATTTCGACTGGAAAGACGTTCACAGCTGAGGTTTGTTTTTCACAGTAACATATTTTACAAGTTCAAATTCTGCATCCTTGTGCCACTAGGCCACTTATCTCGTTATAAGCAAAACAAATATTCAAAAAAATCATTATGAGTTTTTAAAAAATGTTTGAATACCTCTCATTTCTGTCCCTGTGAAACATTAAAATAATTCTGATGACTCATCTTGAATTTATGTATAGTAGCATATACACAAATTTATCCAATCAAATGTAATATAGGGCAACTGGCTAACTCCATTCATCATGTCATTGAATTATGTCATTGCGCAGGTGTGTGTGCTTCAATGTCAGTTGGTAAATCCTTTGTTCACATCTTCAAAAGAGCATGGTTGAGGTCTAATTTCTTCATTTGTCCCTCATCCTCTTCTTCCTCATGTAACGAAGCAGGTGAGGGAAGTGTGGGTGGAGGCCAACAGTCCTCTACATCTCCATATCACCGTGTGTGTGCTAAACCACTGCTCACTTCTGAGTGATCCAATCAAGGGATCGGATTTGAATCCTTGTCATACCTAAACGCCACCCATGTGTTTCGTTTCCCTCAGAAATATGTCAGATTATAGAAAAAGAAAACAGCCTAACTTCTGTTTCACTTTAAAGTGATAGTTCAGATTATCTAATGTGGGGCTGTATGAGGTATGTATGCATAGATAGTATATTACATATTATTATTATAGCAGCCTTTTCTGATGGGAAATTGCTGTTACATAAGCCAAATATTGCTCTCTCCAGTAATTTTACATTACAGATGACACGAGTTGGCGACAAGGTAAAGCTGTGAAAATATTTTAAATTTAGCGTTTTTTTAGGTGGCTAAAATATGTTTTGTTGCTGACCCTGTCCACAGCAGTAACTTCTCACTCACTGTGACTTTAAGAAATGTTTAGAAACGTTCAAATCAGTCAAAAATTCTAGGATCGAAGCTAAAAAGGGGGCTAAGAAAATCAGGGTCACCCACTCGTTGTTGTCAAACTCGTCCTCATTATAGGAGCTGCTGTCCACCTTGGCTGGGGGGTAGGAGATGACACTGTTCGCTGAGGCATTGAGCAGCCCGGCTCCCTTCTCTGACACCAGCAGGGTAGGGGCGTCCTGAACGCTGCGGCTTTCCTCCACATTGTTCACCTACAGCAGGCAGGAAAAAACAGAAGGAACCAACTCAGCAAACACAAACAAACTGCAGCACTCACAAAGACCAGGCCACGCTGCAGGATCATTTTCTGACTGACATCCTGTGAAAGACAACATAGTTTTCTCCTCTTCTCTTTCCAGAGAAAACATGAGGTACGGTAATTAATGAGCAGTCAAGCACGTAATTCAACAACACAGACCAACTCCTCAGTGAAATGAGGGTTATCTGTTCGGCTCACCATGCTTGAAAAGGTCAAGAGAACAAAAACAAAGGATGACTAAAGACTAATTGTAAAGTAAACCAAACTAACCATTAATAAACCAGTCATAGTCATAAAGATATTATATATACACAGAAAACAACTGACAATAACTCCAGCTTTGCTTTCACTTCATTCTATTGTCTTATGTCTTCATGAACACCTGGAAGGGATGTGTTCCTCCTTTCTTCTTTCAAACAAAAGGAAACTGCGTCTGTCATGTAAATAAAGTTTAATCTGTGTTTTCTAAGTCTTTCCTGTGAGGTCAGACAGCCTACATGAGGGAATACCTAACAATGAAGGCCTCAGAGGGGGTGGTCAGCCACTGCTTCTTCAACTTCCACTGTGTCCAGTAAATTCATCAATCATTACATACCTTTTACACACCCTCTAAGCTTTAACTGGGTGTTTCTGTTTCCTTGCTACCTGGAGGTCTAACTTGTTTTTCAAAAGTAGCGACACAAGGAGGATTTGAGGCCACTAACAAAAGGGGACTAAAACTAAATTACTGTACAAGTAAACAGGTTTTAATTTAAGCTTCAAATCTAGACAAACAATATCTGCTTTTGTACATGAAATAGCACTGAAAATGATTGGGATGGTGTTACTTTTATATATGCTAATTTAAAAAAAAAAACCTTGCTTGTTAATTATGTTCTTCCAATATAAGACACCTGACATCTTCTGCCCCTGCACAGCCAGGCATGTATATTTACTGTTCTAATCTGGTGAGAATTTACAATTTCCCAACAATATAAAACCCTTACAAAATATCCGCCCTCGCTCTCTTGGGTGGTACACTATTGAACAATCTCCTAAATTCCCTACAGTGAAGGAGCAGAGCCTAACATCAGTCGAGGCCCCCAAAAAACAATAATCATGGAGGGTGGAGTGCCTGGGTGAGGTGCCCTTCTTGCAGCTGCAGGAGAATCCCATTGAAGTCTGCATTTCATGTAAGAATCCCAACAATGCCCCCTCAGTGTGCAGCCCAGCGGCTGCTGTTCAGTGTGCAGAGTATGTAAGCACTGCAAGAATGTCTGAGAGTTGTGGACCTGGTGAAGAGAAGCATGAAGGCAAAAGATGGAGAGAGGCATAGAGAAGGTGGATGTTAATGAGGGAAGACTGAGCAAAGGGGAAGCAGACAGGCAAGGAAGAGTAGAAAAAGTAAAGTGAGGAAGAAGTACATGTGCAATAAAAGAAGGAGAAGATGAGCAGCAGCAGAGAGTCATGATGGAAGAGAGTGAAAGTCAGGGAGTGGTGCGGTGCAAGGAAAAATTTGGCGCTCTGTATTGTCAGTGATGATTTATGTAAGTTGTAAAATATCTATCAAAGAGTAGTTGTTGCAACCACTCTTAATTCCAGGAAATTGCGAAACTAGTAAGAACCCTTTCCACAGGAAGTTTTATTGAGCAGCACTGACCAACAAACTTACAAGAGAAAATACAGTGAATGCTGCGATTTTCAATCACAAGAGCCACACACCGACCGTGGACTGCATCATCTGTAAAGACAACTGAGCCGCCAAATTAAGCCAGCAGTGACTAACCAGGTTGACTAGTTAACTTCATCAGTAAGCTGTCCCTAGATGACGAAAGACCTTGGGGGCTGGTTGCGTCAGCTGCACCAACCACACTAAAGCCTAGTTTTAACCAAACATGGTCTTAGTGATGCACGTCTACGTGAATACCACACAATTATGGCTATTGCCTAGCAGCATGTGTTGCTAGGATACATTGTTAACTCTCTCCCACTGTCTTGCTAAATGTCTGCTTGTTGTAAACCAAATATACAAGACATTAAGAACACATTTCTCCGTTCCTGTCAACAAGCGATTCTGCTCATCTGCTCTTTTCCAATCACAAGCAGGACTGACATATATATTAATATATAATTTACAACGTAAAGATTTTTTCTTCTGCAACAATGAAGTTAAAAGGACCACAGCCAACTGCAGGGAGGGGCTTCTCTCCTGCCTGTACATATGTGCTCTATGTTTAGACACAACTGACAAACATGTGAAATGGACCACATGTTTGTGTTCGCTTATGCGTACCATTAATTTCTGAAGATGCACACAACCATCGCTCCAAATGGACACAGGATACACAAAGCAGCCATCATGCATATGGACACGTAGGGCTGCTTAAGTAAATGCGTAGTTAAAAGCAGCCTAGATGCCTAGATGGTGCAACTGGCGTGACTATTAGTCAGACTTAGAACTAGGGTAAGGACAGACTTAGCTTAAGACCAGGCCTAAGATCTGTTGGTGGCAGGGGTCCTTAATGACAAGAAACGTGTCATCTCGCATAGCCAGCATTTCTTCACAGTGCTCATCGCTGGACAATCATGTGGCTCCACACATTATCACTCTGCTATAGGGAAAAAAAATCATGACTGTCTTGGGCAGAGCTAAGCCCAGGATGCAGCATTAAAAAAACTGTGTCGGGGGGAACCTGTTTTGGTGGTACAGCTGCATGTTGGGAAGCGAGCCCAGTCATTAAAATGGCTAAATCATAGTAACAGAAAAGGTAACAGCTGTTGGCTTGATTACATTCATCCAGTTAGCAACCCAGGTGCATGTAGGTTGCTAGCTCTGAAGTTGTTTTTGTTTCCTAGGGACTTGAGGAAAAAAGATAGCGGATGCCTTAACCAATCGTCCATTGGCAGGCTTATAGCTTGCCATTGAATGATTTTATCACGTTTTTTTTTTTTTTTTCAGGGTCAATTTTTGACCAGCTCAAATTGCTGGGTCGCATATTGGGGAAAAAAAAGAAAGCGTAGAACCATAGGTAGGATAGAATAGGAACCATTAGCCTAAACTGTCACGTAAATGCTTAACTAAACTTCGCACAGCATGCCATAGAGGGTGTAGTGTCAAAGGTAACAGGAGATCAAATGTGTTTTAATTTTGAATGTTTGAATTGTGCTGACAAATCAAAAATGCTGCTGTGATTTAAAAAAAATGTTCAAACAAAAACAAGCAGCAGCATTGCATAATGAAGTCATATTGGGGATTTTGTATTTCTACCTTCATGGGAGTAGAGTAATTGTTTCACAGTTTGAGCATTATATTTTTTAGATGGCTAGTTTCTGCAAAGTGCATCCATAAAACTGAATTATGAACAGCTTTGTTTAAGAATAGGAAAAGGACAGTATCAGATTAGTATTGATATTGGCAGACACTCAAGGTTGCGGGATCGATAACCGTATCGGACATGAAAAAATAGTATTGAGCCATCCCTAATATTTCTTGTGTTTTGTTTAGGAATACATTTACTAATCGCTGATAAACAATACACACCTGAATTTATTTTGAAAATAAAAAAATATATAATTTATATCAATTGGACAACAGTTATTTTCCCCCAGATAATTCTGCCTCACTCTACACTGTTACTATTTGAAGGACCTTCTAAATACAATAT
>JAJHUR010091338.1:8977-34327 GCA_027495735.1 Lutjanus campechanus
TATATATATATATATATATATATGTATGTATATATAGTTTTGTATGAGACATACAATAAATGCTGTAATATCATCAGTATACTTTCAAAATCCTTCCTCTAGTATTCTGCTTTGATAATTATCTTTTTATATAGTATTTATGTTCTGAAATACATTTGAATGCCATATAACTGGTTTGTGAAAAACTTCCAACCACGGTGTGTTTAATGCAGAGATCATTAAATTAGTGTGCGGGTTTCCACTTCTGTAAGGGAAAATAAAAAGCATCAATAATTGTGTGTGCTTTAGTCCGTCACCGCACATTCTAATTTGTTACCACCTAAGGTATCACAGACAGTTTTTTCTATCCGCCACCAGAGGTCACTGTCAGATCAGCTAACCTGCTGTGAGCAACACTGGGCTTGGTTCATGTGGAGGTTGTGTTTGCATTATGAGCTCATGTTTGTTGCAGACTGGACTGATCTGTAGGTTAATGAAATAAGCTGTGCCAAGGAGTCAGTATCAGTGTGTCACAGACAGGATGATAGCTGGATATCAGTCCAGCAGTGGGTGTTGATATCCACATTAAGTGACAGCTTTAATCTATGAGCATAGTTTAATATTCCCCTTTTCTTCATCTGTGAAATCAAGTATCCTTCAGTCCGGTGTGAATGACCTCACCTGGGCTGACGGGGCAGGGCTGAAAGCCAGACATCTGTGCTCCATTAGTCCTGCTGCTGTGATAGACGACCATCAGCCTCTCTGTGGTCTGCTGCTCGCCCTTGACGGAGATGTTAACCTGTCTCTCCCATCATCTCTCGCTACCACCACAGCGCAGCAACACAGCAATGTCATTTAGGTCATCCAAGCAGTCGCCGTGGTTACCCCGAAACTTGCAGCAAGCTTGCCTAGAACTACGCCCTGCTTGGGTTGCCATAGTAACAGCGTGGTCGACCTTGGAGGTGTGTAACATCCTGCTGTTAGTGGAGGTCGAGGGTTACAGAGCTTGTCTAAATTTGAGGGTGTAGTAGGTTGATGAATATTTTTCTTTTTTCTTTCTTTTATATGAAAATTTCTTCCGTTTCTTTTCTTTTTCTCAACATTGTCCTTCCTGCACTCCCCCTTTCCTTTTCTTCCTCTTTCCTCTTTATTTCTCTCCCTGTCCCTCTCCCTCTGTCCCTGGAGAGAGTTCGTATAGACAGTCAGCTGGTCCCTCCTCCTCTCCCATCTCCCCCTCCTCCTCTACTACCACCTCCTCCTCCTCACCCCACCCCACCCTTCGGCTCACTGACAGGAAGCAGGAGGCAACCTTGCCTCGTCCTAGATGAGTGAGAGCTGAGCACTGGCGTGTGTGTTTTTTTGTGTGAATGTGTTATCATCAATGCTGCTGTGTTTTGAAGAGGATGTGGAGGGGTGTGTATATGTGTGACTTTAAGACTGCTCAGCATGTGTGGGTGTGTGTGTGTGTGTACGTATGGAAATGGTTTGTGCATTGACAGCCATGTGGTGTGAGCATCTTGTGTGTGTGAGATAGAGAGACAGAGCTCAGGGGATCACTGTGAATATGAGGAGAGGGCAACACAGCTGAGCTGTCTTTATCTCTCCGCTGCTCTCCCTCCCTCCTTTTTTTCATCTCCCTCTCCCTCTTTTCTCTCTCCTCACTTGTGTTTGCATAGTAGACGAAAGCGCACATGGATGTTTGGAGAGGAGGGTAGCCTGTGTACCTTCAGTGTGTGTGTATGTATGTGTGTGTGTGTGTGCGTGCGTGAATGTACAGTGCACTATGTGAGGCACTGTGTACTTTGGAGGGATATCAGTGGTGAGGAGTAGAACAGGGGTTCCAGCTGTGGGTCCGTCAGGCAGTCAGTCAGGATGGTGCAGCGCTTCAGTCTTCGTAGACAGTACTCCAAGGTAAGCTTAAAACAAACTTGTTTAGTCATTAAAATCATGTCTGTGTCCTCCCGTCTCCAGGATGCAGCTCCATTCATGGCTAAAGGCACAGTTGTCTTAAATTCTTGCTGCAGGCAAAGCCTTATGTGTGAATCTCTCTGTCTGTCTTTCTTTCTCTCTGTCCTCCAGCTCTTTGATATTGTGTCAAGAGTTTGGGATTTTGTCTGCTAGATCAGTGCTTTGTTTGGGACAGCAGTCAAAATAGTAAAAACTGACTCTGTTGTCAGTTGCAGAAACAATGTAGACACTAGTTTATTACATGTTAAATACACAAATCTAACAATACTCGATTCTAATTGATTGTGGTATTCTATGGTCTGTTATTTCTGAATAACAGATGGTTGCTATGCACTTTGTTCTGATCATAAACTCTGCAGGACTTAGCAGAAGCAATAAAATCATTTTGAAGTCAATATTCTCTGTCAAATTATTATTATTTTTTTTGTAAATGTGGTTAAAAGGTCTAAAATCCAGTTATCTGAGCTTAAAATTGTCTTGTATACAATTTTGACAGGTATTAAAATTTTTTGAAGTGTGAAGTTAACATCGCTTCATGGAGGTTTTATGAAGCAGTAATGTCAGTCTCGCTTTTAAATTGTATTGATCAGGCTGTACCGACTTCAAAAAGAAACCAACACGGAACTGGTAACTACTAATTAAAGTGCACAGCCTGATCAGAATTTACTGAGTGTACTCAGCTAGCTCCAAGCTCCACTATGAACTGTAGAAAGGACAAATCTTACATTACACCATTTGAATCTGCAGATTTTAATTGAGAGATTAATTAATTAATTAATAAGAGAATAATTAACATATTTTTACGAGTACAGAACTGAAATAGGTCTCAAATTGCATTTATAATGATCTTAAAAAGTTCTCATAAAGTCTTAAATTTAACTTGTTGAAACCTGCAGTAACCCTGGATATTGTACAGTGAACAAGTCATTATTGAGAAATCACCCTGTTGGGGTTTATTTCACAATAATGACCCGCTCACTCTACATCATCCCTTATATATCAGGGAGTTGGCTGACAACTGACAACAAGTTTTATTGTTGATTAATTAATTGATAAGTTGTTTTGGTCATAAAACCAGAAAATAGTGAACAATGTTGATCACTATTTCTTGATGCCCAAACTGACGTCCTTAAATGCTTATTTTATCCACAACCCAAAAAAATTCTGTTTACTTGTCGTAGAGTTGTAAAGAAACCAGGACATTTTTCATAATAAAATGACTCAAAATTATTACATTTAATAGTTTACAACTAATGGACCAATCTTGAAGAAAGCATTGTTTGCAAGCAGCAGTTCTTGCATATGAACTTTTTCTTACTGTACAGAAATATTTCTCTGAGTTTCTATTTACTTTCAGGTAGTTCGATCTATACAGTAACATACAGTGGTCTGTCTTTGTACTTTATCTCAGCTCTTGTTAAACAGTAACTCATGGTACAGCAGTGAGAGCTACAATCTATAAGGTCAATGGGAGCTGTCGTCAAGGTATTAAATTATTGGTAAACATTATGTTTGATTATTGCTGATTAGGGAGCATTTATGACTCATTTGCAATAACAGACTGGTTTGCTGTGCTATACAACTGTCCGTGAGTTTGATATATCCATCCCCTGGTGGCAGTGCTGCTGAAGAGAGGAGCGGGGCTGTGTTAAAACTCAGCATTAGGTCTGTTAAAAGCCCGCTGTTCTGCAGCTGCTGCTCAGCCTGTGGGATTAATTACAATTAGCTGCTGATTAATTGATTGACTGACTACACCCTCCCTATTCATCTTCAGCTCTGTGCAGTGGTGCTGGTGGATGTTTATATGCCTGGAAGCATCAACGTGCGTGCGCAAACGCACACATGGGCAGACAGTCTCACTTTCAGACTGGAAGGCCTGATCCCAGACTGATCTCGTCTGGTCTTTATTCTCTTCGTGGAGGGGTGTGGGGGATAAACAGGAGTAAAAACAGATAGAGGAAGTGAAGAGCTGCAAGGTGCAAAATGTTTAGTGTCAGGATGGAAGATTTGTTTAAGACAGGAGATTGAACAGAACCAGCGAGCTGGCTCTAGTGGGATGTGAGCTACTGAGTTGAGAGGAAACAGAAGCCAAGCCTAGAGGCTAGTCCTCCCCTCATACTGTAGGATTTTTGTGTTTGAGAGAAACTGAAGCCGTGTTTGTCTTTGGAGCATAATGGCCTCCAGGGCCAGTCTGAAAATGTTCACTAACCTTACCTCCCTTGGGTAGATGACCCCGTCTCTATGCCTTAGGCCACATATCCACATGCCCACCTGTCTTCCTGCTCATCCTTCTTTTGTCTCTCACTGTATTTTGGTTTCCATGTTGGAGATAACATCCTGTGTTCTCCTGCAGTAATCCCTAACCAGCTCAAAACAAAATGCCTCAAATTTTAAACAATTCAGACCAACATCCAGCTGAGCGGGAATCATACAGTGCTGTGGTGACTGAAAAACTGAAAATACCCTCAGCTGTGTGGTTTAATGTTAAATTCCTGCATTTTTTAAAACTTTGATTTATTTTGAGCTTAGTATCTTATGCAGTGAAATATAGTCAGTTCCTCCTTATCCTGTTTTCAGCTGCCTTCATATAAAACTTCTTAATATAAACTAATAACAGTGACTAAAATAGATAAAGAAAAAAAACAACCTTTGTATGTAATTTGTATAGAGAAATGCTGAATCACATGGTGGAGGGTCTCAGGATTTATATCCTGAAGTGGCCTACATTATTGTGTGATTTCTGTAATGAACCTGGGTAAAACACATACTGACAAATATATTATGTATGAGTCCCAAACAATTGATTAGGCTGGTCCTTAGAGAACGAAAGACTGTGACGATTTATTAATTAGAACATCATGTGAGATGATGTTATGTTAAGAACCAAGAAACATGTTATGTTACATTAGATGTTAAGCAGTGGAAACAAGAGCCAAGATGTTTTCGTTAGTTTAACTTTGTCACTGTCGAGTTTGCATGAAGTGTGTTTCATGACGATAGAGTTACAGTTTCTGCAAAGGGAGTATGGTTAGGTCTGGTTTGGCGAGAGCAATAAAACAGCAAAACATATCTTACTCTAAAAAAATGTCTGAGTGGCAAAAACAAGCTTTTTTTAGTGTACTTGCTTTGGTGGGCACATTTGCCCATAAGGATAACGTTGATGCTCAGTTTTGCTTCTGTTGGCTGCAGCGCTCTCCCTCAATACTGGACCAATTTCAAAAATTCTTGTCCCCATTAGTCATTTAGTCACAAAACATGGGAAAATACCAAAGTTACCCTTTAATACAAAGGCTGTTTGTTCCGTCCCTTACTGTTTCCATAGTTTTAAAGCCATGTTTTGTATGAGGATTTGTTTTGTACTGTCAGATTTCAACCTTGTATTTATAATCCACTTAGAGGCTGTTATGAGGGATCTGGCCCTCTTTTGTAATTCCACCAGTGCTGTCCTGTATGAGCGCAGTAAGGAGAAGTGTCATTGGGAGGCGCCGAACATCACCTGGTCCCCTGGGGCTTGTTCCGTCCCTGCTAGTTTAACATCCTCATCACTGCGCTCTCATCGTCTCTCACCTCCTCAGGCTACTGACTGTGTGTTGATGAAAGCGCTTGTGCCCTTTGCAGCAGGACACCGCGGCTCGTCCTGGAACTATTTTAGTGACTTTGAGTTATTTGAAAAGCTGCAGAAGACACAAACAAAGGGTACTGCTAGGTCACATTTGCTTGCATACAACCAGGGCAGCAGATGCATATGATAGCTATCAAGTCTTATCAAACCAGTGCCACAGTGGTTTGCCCTCTAGTAATCAGAGGAAACACAGTGACAGAAGCTTGAAGTCAAACCTGTGTATAATCAAACAACTGAGTTTCGACTTTAAGCAGACAGAGGGAGAGGGACAGCCATGGGGAGGATGAAGCATGTGCTCTTAGTCCACACTGGAGGTGATGTCATCCCACTGCTGTGTTTGCCAACTACCAGCCCGTAGCAAATTGTTTTTCAGGCACTGTGTGTGTGTGTGTGTGTGTGTGTGTGTGTTTCTGTTGTCAGTGAGCCATCATGACTCTCTGTGGTTCACACAGTTGTTGACATTAATTATGAAACTTTATTGCAGTGTTGCAGTCATGAGGAAGTGTCATAAAGTGGCAAATGGGTTTGGCTGATCTGTAACTTGTGGTTTGTACTGACTTTCAGAGAAGGGCCACAAAAATTGTTCCTGTCAAATATGTTTATCTCCTATCTCTGCTCTGTCATCTTTTTTCCTCTCTTCTTGTCTTCTTATCTTTGCTTTAGACTAGTCGTTGTCCCTCCCCGTCTTTTCTCACTAGTCTTCTATCCCTCGTCTCAAACAAACAAAAATCTCCTTTCTTTCACTTTTTTTTAAAGACAAGTGTAAATATCGCCTTGCCTGCTTTTCTTCTTCTTCAGTCAGTCCACACAACCAGAAGTGGTCTGTTTGTGTTTTCCATTGTGTGGGTGTATGTGTGGCTGGGAGACATTCATTGATCAGAAGAACAAACACTGGTATTGACTGTGAATTAAACACAATGGATCGCCTGTTCTGGCCCTTCATACTGTCCTGTTCTCAGTTCTCTCCTCAATTACATTACTTGTTACTAGTGGATTGTGTGTATTTAATGTGTTTGTTTGGATTCAGATGGCTGTCAAATTAAGTAAGGTGTTGGGCCACCATGAAGCGCCAGAACAGCTTGACTGGTCCTTGGCGTAGATTCAACAAGCCTCCAAACTCGACTGGAGGGATCAAATACCATTCCCCCTCTTTTGGTGTTTTGATGGTGGTGGTGGAGAGGCACTGTTTAAACACTCCTACACTTTATTAAATAATGGTGCTTACAGTGTTTCCTCAGCTAGGGGGTTGTACCAGCCGTCTCATTGTGAGAATTTGTGACAGAATTTTAGGCTGTCTTTGGTCACCAAAACCCAAAGTTGAGTGTTGTGGACATGTCTCACAAACCTAGAACCACTATTTTAAATTTACAACCAATTTAACTACATTTCTTTCAGGATTAGAACTTTTGCCAGGGATAGCTCATATTGGTATAATGTATAGGGCCTTAACACACTGTCCAAAATCTCCCTTAGGTGTCCAACTAGATTGACATCTGGTCACTATGAAGACTGAAGTATATAATTCACAAAATGTTTTATACTGATCAAACCATTCAGTGTCTCTCATATTCTTATATGAAGCATATGCATTAGTTCTACAATCATTTATTTAAAGGGGACATATGCTCAAAATTTTGTGATTTGTCTCATACTGGCCCTTAATGCAGCCCCTCAGTTCACCCTCTGTCTGAAACAAGCTGTTTTAGCTCCTGACCCCATATGGGCCTTTGGGCGTCAACGTTGCTGCCATATTGGACAGGGCAAAACTGTCCTCCAAGTAAATCGGAGAGCTGCCATTTAAAAAAAACTTTTTCATTTCTCAACCAATTTCAAGCCATTTTTTATGTCTAGGGGTTCATGATGCAAGTTCCTACTACATGTAGATCATAAACCCTTGAATATAACATGACTCACTAAAAATTGGTTAAGAATGTCAACGATATATATTGTTTTTAGACCAGAAAAAATGGCAGCTCCCCCATTTACATGTAATTCTTCACAGGCATGTCTTGACTGGTCCAGTATAGCAGTGATGTTTACGTAAAGTATTGCAGCTACGGCCAAAGCCATCAATGTGCTATCTACGACAGCAGATGATAGCTAAGCTACAGCTATATGGGGCCAGGCCTCATTAACGACTGTCCATAAACAGAACTAATTTAATTCACTGATTTTGGTGAAACTGGATTATGTAACTGGAGTAAATAACTGGGTGATTGACACAGCTTCCTGATGGACAGAGAGCTTTATTTGTTGCTAAAGTAACTGCTAACTGCTGCTAAATGGTGGTGTGCTGCTGTTAGCTCAATTACCAATGTTATCCTTGCAACTTAATCTGCTTGGAGAACAAGAGGAGCATTGGTGTTTACACCTCTAGCACAAGAGATTTGGACAGCCGCGCTGGAGGGACCCAGTGAGTCAGCTAATACGACTCCCAACTGCACTGCTAACTGAGCTAATTAGCAGCTAACGGCAGCTAAGTTGCAGCAGCAGTTAGCAGTTATTTTGTCCATCAAGAAACTCAGTAAATCAAAGAGTGTTCAGGCAGAGCAGTCCGAGGACATCAGTGGGAGAAAAACAGAAAATATTTTGTCCATGAAATATGATCCAGATCAGAGTCCTGGCAGAGCTGCTATAAATGACCACGAATACACATGCCAAAAAATAAGGGAAAGTATAATAGGTCCCCTTTAGGTTTTTCCTTCAATTTATCAACTGTCTGTAGGATATACAGTATATTTGTGTTTATATACAGTACTGTGCATACTTGTGCATTTGTGAGACAGCGGAGCTGCTTTGTGCACATTCTGTCATCAGACAGGAGGGTTTCCTCACTGAACAATGATCTCAATCTGCTACACTTTTTTTGTTCTCGTGCTTCACCTCTTCAGCTAGTTTTTTCTCTCTCAGTCTATTACCTTCACACCATTTCTCTCACTTCATGTCTGAGAAACTGTCTTTCTTCCACTCTCACTCTCTCTCTCCCTCTCATCTGTGTCCAGTGCTCAGACTGAGGAGCTGGTTGCCCATCTCCATGGTAACAGGGTGATGTTCAAAGAGGGCCATAGCAGCTTTACCCAGCTGAATGCTCACAGGTTCACCGTCTGATCTGGCAGCCACCTCACCAGCCTGGTCTTGTGAAATAGCAACCTCTTAGGGCGGCAAAAAAGTGTCCTCTAAAATTAGACTCCTATGCAATTCGTTGATTCATTTGTTCTGAACCTTGTAATTAAGCTTTCTCTCCCGTCAAGTATTTCAAATGGCAGAGTGACACAGGAGACGTGTTGGAATGGCACCCTATCGCTTAGATCTCAGTGCTGAAGAAGAGACGCCGCTGTTTCCTGTTCCTGTTCTCGCGCATATTTAAATTAAGTCCTCAGGATGACATACAAAGGCAGCTGTGAATTGTGTAGCAGTGTCAGTAAAGAAGAGTTTGTGCTTGACAGTGAACAGACCTCAGTGGGACTCCTGTCCTCCACCTCAAAGGGAATGAACAAAACAAAGTAAAAAGATGCAATGTAAATGTTTTGTTGTACCGTGTAAAATCTGCAGAGTAGCCTTGAATCATATGCCCATCTTTTGTGTGCAGGCGTGCATGTGTATGCATCCTGTGTGTGTGTGTCTTTGTGTGTGCTTGAACTCTCCACCCAACTGTTTGTGCTCCCTTTGAAGCGTAGCCCCAGCCTGTTTAATTAGGCTGTTGAATATTCATGTGATTATACATATAGGCCAACGCCCTTATCCAGTGCTGGTTTCTATTAGCATTCACAACAGTGAGAACCCGTTAGGCCACTCTGCACACACACATATTAACACACATCACAGCTTCACAGTTGATGCATAACAAGCAAATTTGTGTGAAACCACCAAGGTGGATGTGGTGGTGTGAAAGCAAGGACTAAAGAGAAAGGCTCAAAAGAGAGATGAGATGGAGAAATGTTTGAAAGATAAATGTAGGTGTGTGTATGTGTAGGATTGGTGTTGATCAGCAGGATGGACGGAGTCATGGGGAGAGGGAGAGGAAGATAAAGCCATGAGTCTGAAACCGTTCCTCCCTCTCAGCCAGTTTTATAGGTTTCTAATCTGGGTCTGAATGAGGAAGGAGTCTGCTGCGGCTCTCTGCCTGTTTCTCTGCTGCTATTAATAGACAGATGTCTGAACCAGAGCTGGTCAAGTTCACTTTTCAAGGGCATTCAAATGTATTAATATATCTCGAGAAAGGAAGAAGTCATAGGTTTCTTTAATTTAGACAAATATTCCAACCTTTGGGAAGCAGATTCTCCACAGCTTTTCTTTTGTATAGATGAGTGTCACCATTCATTCAGTCATGTTTATCAAAGGACAATACTAGCTGATTGCCTCTTCCAGGATATAACTGTTTGATTAAAGCTATAATATGTAACATTTCCACATTAAAATGTCTAAAAACAACAAAACTATGTTGAGTGCTGCAGGACATTGGAAAAAAAATCATATTGTGATTATTTTGACAATATGATTCATGATTAGTGAAGAACAAGATTTGTAGGCCAGAGGAGCTCTGCAGCGTCACAGTATTTTATATTAATTCTATTTTGGTACACATTTTTCCTTCCTATCAAAAAATTGCAGCTTCTGCAATTTGGACATTGCACTAGGCCAGATGAGATTTTGATAGTTCATTAATTCATCATCCGTAACCACTTATCCTTGAAGGGTTGCAGGGGGCTGGAACCTATCCCAGCTGACATTTGGTGAGAGGTGGGGTACACCCTGGACAAGTTCATCTCAGGACTGACACATCTGTCACATTCACACCCACGGGCAATTAAGAATCACCAGTTAATCTATTAACCTGCATTCTTTGGACTCCGGAGTACGTGGGGAGAACCAACGTGGACACAGGGAGGACATGAAAACTCCCACTAATCTAGCTGCTAGTTTCTATAATTCTGGGAAAACTTTGGATATGTGGATACGTTGTGTTGGGGCTTAAGTCAGTGAATGTGACTAAATGTAATATGAATAAGACTTTAATACATTGAACAATACCTTTACCGTGAACTTGATTTCTGCCTGAAAGCTTTATTCTACTGGGCACGGCTGCGTTGCGTTCTGGCTGCGCCCTGGCCACCAGAGCCGATTGCGGCAATTTTACACAATGCTTGTGTAAAAAGCACCACAGCGTGTCCCAGAAATGGCCTTCCGCTCTACTCCGCGGAGAATATGCATCAAGTCTGTTTTTGACAGATGCTGCATCAAGCTGCACAGAGCAGATCGAGCTGGCTGAAAGTCAGACAAATAAACAGCATTGAGAATCCTGTCAATTTTCAAAATAAAAGACCGCCTTGCATACTTGCAATCATAGAAACAGACAAAAAAATAAGTAGCCTACTTAATCTTGGTAGAAACACAAAAATCAAGGAAAAATAACCAAATCAACAAAATCTGAGCAAGTCAACATAATCAAGCAAGCAAACTGCCCTGCTTCTGCTAGTGAGGCATGAAGCCCGATCTAAATTGCCCCACAGACATGCCTGGTGGTTTCAAGGAGTGAGTCTTGTCAGATAGACTTTCATCTGCAGGAGTCACCAAAGCGTGCGATCATGGGAGTTGTTGTTGTCATTGTTTAAAAACCACCATTACCGATTAAAATCCATCTGGGATGACTCAGAATTTATCAAATGTTCTTGGATGAGGTAATGTATCAGTTTATTCACCTACCATTTAGTCATGCTCATCATATTCCTTCCTCACTCTCTGACATATCCTGTGGTTTCCCGAAAGTTATAGCAACTAGTGGGATGTAGGAAATGCACCTTTAGCTTGAATAAACTGATTTCTCTGATTTCTCTGGGTTTGACCATTGTTGGAAACATTTGCTATAATGTAAGTGCACAACACAACAAAATATATAACATAGGTCCAGTGTTTTTAGACATTTTAATGCGGAAGTGTAACATATTATAGCTTTAAAGCAAGAGACGCTTGAAAGCAGTACTTACACGCTGTGCATTTGTAACTGGAAACAAGAAACTGGATGGTTGTTATAATACTGATGGGGGCCTGCAGTTGAAGCCTAAATGAATATTTTTAAGTTTGTTGCGGATGTCTGTGCAAGAGGTCATGTGCATTTATGTGTACATGTCAGCAGTGAGTCACTATGGGTCATCCTTTGTGTATTTATTTTTGGCCTGCAGCTGGTCCTTCCTCTTTCGGCTGGTGTGTATGTGTGTGTGTGTGTGTGTGTGTGTGTGTGTGTGTGTGTGTGTGTATGTGTATGTGTGTGTGTGAGAAAAAGGGACATTAGTGTGGGCATGCACGTGTATCTATGCTGTTTTCTCAGCCGTTGCAGGATTGCCTTGTACTTGGTCAGTCAGTCACTGTGGATGTTCTGGTCAACCTTGACCCACATGTCTGTTCCTCAGACACTGTCCTCTGGCCGGGTTAATTTTTAGGGCTTTGACCCATGAAACTGTCAGTATTAGGTTTTAAATTACTTCCCTGACTTGTGTTGTCAAAATACACTATGTTCACCTTAATGAACCATGATGTGTTTGGTCTTCTCTTCTCTTTGCTCAGGGTGGTGATTGTTTTCAAAGGGAAATTGCTCATTGTCAGAGACGGAGAGCAGAGAAAACAGTCAGACAGACCAAGAAAGGGCATGCTCTGTATCCCTGCCACTCCCTGCTCAGTCTATATCATTTGTGTGACTCTTGATGAATTATGGATGAGGCTATAGATCGCTGAGCTCAGCTCTGCTCCACTGACCCACTTAGAACACACGTGCACACACAATTCAAATCTGATCACAACCTCTAGGGAAATATTGTCATATTTTCTCTCCGCTAATAACCAGAACCAGTCCGCTCATTCTCATGTGTGTCAGCCAGTAGGAATCCTTGGAATCTTTCATTTTTCACTGTTTGCATCCCATCGTAACGGCTCACTTTCTCACAGGAAAATTACCTCTAGACCGCTGAGACAGCATAGCAGTATATTTGTTTTTGTTCAGGCAAATTTTGCAGTTAGTTTTGCACGAAAAGGCTTTTTCTGTACTCTGACACGCGTCTTTCATGAACTGACATTATCTACCCTTAACTCCCACTTTTTCTTATCTCTTCTCATGATCCCCTGCCTGGAAATATTATATAACCACAAAGGTTACACGGTTTGCCGCCCTCACCCTTGCCATTTCAGCTGTTCATCTCCTTGACATATCCTCCCTTCCTCCCTGTTGTCTGTATCAGCCCACAAGACACCTGCATGCCTTGATGTGACTGCCACATCGGGTCTGAGTTATGTTACATAAAGGGCTGCATGTCTGTCAGCAGCAGGAATGATGATGAAAGAATGTAATGAATAAGAACTGTTATTGACAGGAAACATGTCAGGAAATGGTTTCAGATCTGTAACAGAGTCAATTGTCCATACTGCAGAGGACCCACACTGTGTAGCATATTTTGTGCTCTAGCTCCCCCTTGTGGATTGAAGCTGCGGTGGGTTGTAGCACTCAAGTTGGCTGTAGTTGGTTGTGATATTCATTTATTGTAATATTCTCTTGTCCTTTTCTGTTTTAATGGTATAACAAATCCACATTCATCCCAGGAATAGCAATTGACTGAGCCATGCCCAGGGACTGTCTTATGGACTCTTACAATTTAAATGAGAAATCTAGAATATATTTACTGTACGAAACCATAAAATGACTGTGATATTTCATCAGGGATTAAGGAAACATGCTAAGTTAAAATATTCGCTTCTCCTACGACAGTGCTACAGGTGCTGTGTCTACCTTTAAAATTTCAGTTTTTTTCAAATTTGGAATAACTGTTTTAATTTGATTGATTCACATTAATTAGAGTTCAAATTAATGACAACTTTTCACCAAATAAGTAAGTGTCTGTTTATAAGTAGTAAGAAATAATTAATGATGTTGTAGACGGAGTAGATGTTAATAATGATTAAATTGAGCAATATGTTAATAGAGTCTGGCAGGCAGAAGGAATGCAGTCACTGAGATCAAACTCCAGAGTGTGTATTTTTGTAGCAGTGTACTTTTGTTTTCAGGATAATGGGCTTAGTTTTACATCCACAGACAACTGACAGTTATAAATAGCCGATCAACTTACACTGGAGGACTCGCCGTCACTTGTTATTGTCAAATTCATCTTGCACTCCTACAATGTTCCTGGAGCCTGCCTGAGCTTCCTCCAGTCTATTACCTTACATATTATGTGGATTAAATGGGAAGTAAACCTTTTTAATATAATGTGTGTGGCTCTAACTTGGTATTTGGGCTGCAGTACTCAATTTTGGGCGTGTAACTGCTAAATACTGTTCCTTTGATATTATTGAAAAGATCTTCTATATTCAGTATGACAGAGGAGATGGTGCACCAGACCTGATGGAAAATAGAGAGAGCGCTCAACTTTCACACAAAGTAGAGTTTGATTGGGTCATTTACAATAAACCCTAAAATTTAACATATATATTTATTACGTCATGGAAGCTACACTATGATTGTGAACTTAGTTTTGGAAGTTAGCATCATTAGCATCTGTACATGAGTTAGTCTCCATTATGTTGTTAGATAACCTGAATGGGCAACAAGAGAACGCCCTCTGATTTTCATTAGATAATAGCTCTCAAGAATGCTATTAGCCAAATGTCAGTCTTCATTATCTGTCCTCCTGTTATGAAATCTTCTGCTTCCTAGTGGCCTATTTCACACAGTGGAGTCTCACTAAAACTTCCCAAACAGTACCCAGGCCCCACACCACCCAATAGTCTGTTTAAAAACGGGCAGTGGGGTCAGCATGGGGCCACAATGTGTGGTATGGGGTTTGGGTGGAGGGAACAAGAAAACTGAGAAGGGGCCAGACCAAATAATCTGTCAGAGCCAAAAAGCTGGGACTGTTTGTTCTACGTTCTTCATCTTCCTGCTTATGAATAGGCTGGCAGTATGTTTGGGCCTGCATACTGCCCCATGGTACTCTTGGTATTGTACAGCATCCAGCCAGACCAAGTCTGCATCTTGGGCCAGTGCCCTTTCTGTTTCCATCTTACATAACCAGATGGGTTGAGTATAAACACAAGCAGCTCCAACAAAATACCAACCACCACCAGTGAACAAACATTGTTTCTCCCCACATGCCCGCCTTGAGTCCCTTGTGTCCCTTTATGTACACACACCACTTAGCTGTACATAGAGTACACACTTTGTCTCACCCCACCCACACTGTGTCTTACACATATCATACCATCACCCGCACATTCATGCTCATACAGACACTGAGGAAAAAGCAAAACTGGACACTGGAGGTTATAACCCAACCAATACTGGATGTTTTAGGCTGATTCAATATTGATAGCTGATTTATCTGGTGGATAGTACCCAAGAAAATTATATAAACAAACAAACTTGAATATTTGTGACCGCAATATCTACCAAGCGGGACATAAATTACTCCAAACCTATCTTTGGCATACCTGCAGTGCAACTTCTTATTTGGCTGACATAATGACCAATCCAGACATATCTGCAGTAACTTGATATCAGCCTATATATTGGCCCACCAATTTATTGGTCTAGCTTTGCTGCATATAAATTGCCATAAACATGTATCTTCCAGTGACTTCTCCCTACACTTTGAAAATGCACGGGCAGTAACACAAACAGATGTGCTATAATCACAATGAAAGTTTCAAAACATTATATCAGGGTCTTTTATTTATAATTATTATAACTGTACAACACAGGGCTGCAGAATGACAGAATGAAAGTTGTTGTCCTTTCATGCACATATACATTTTCATGCACATACACACAGAATATATATTGAGATAGTTAAGAGAATAAAAAAGGATTAAGCATGAAATAAATTAAAATAAAACAATATAAATGCCTGGTGGTCAGTTTATACAATGGAAAAACTAACTTCTAATAACATGTTGAGACTGCATATACAAAACATACATGGTGATAGGCATGCTATCATATCATATGTATCTTCTTGGTGATCTGCTGGTAATTGGCCGCTAATATCAGTGTTATGATTTTTATATTATTATCATTAGTAGTAGTAGTAGTAATATAATTTTTAGCGTGTATGTTATTTATTTTTTTGTGTATTGTGCTTGTTTGTGATGTTGTTTTCTACTATTTTAATTGGGTAATTAATAGTTTTATAAACACAGTAATTCTGGAGGATACTGTTGATGAGGGGGCAGAGAGCAGCAGTTGATGGTAAGAGAAGAAGTGTGCGCAAGGGTGCGAGTTTGAAGTTGTGTTTGGATGAAAGTAGAGATGAAGGTAACATGCAACATACTGGGAGGAGAGGGAAATGAAAGTAAGGGGATCAATTACATGTTCTGGGTTTCTATTTCAAAGAATTTAAAATAAATGTTCTACTAACTGGAATGTGTGTTTGTTTAACTTTGCCCAATAAACATATATACGATCATATGTACGGTTCTTTATGTACATAAACACGTAATTATACATAATTCTGTAGTGGAATGTAAACAGCAGCAATAAGATACTGATGATGATATGGTCAACACCTTCACGTAAAAACATTGTTGACCTTGGCTGCTATTGACCATGAAGCACAATCAATGTTAACACAGAATCTGCAACCCCGTGTCTTGCTGGAGTCTTGCGTTATCTTATACTGCACATTACGGTATAAGTTACAGTGTGGGGTACGCTGCTGCACCATACCTACACCATAGATTCAACAAAGAAGTATAAACAGGCCTGCAAACCCTCATGTACACATATACTGTATTTTCATCAACACTGACCTGTAACCATCCGTTTACCTTAGATCAGCAGTGGGGTTTTTATGAAAACATTTGACAGTGAGGTATGTGGATTGTCCAGGGTTAGCAGGAGATTTTTAAGAAAGACATATCTCAGTCAGATATCTTCAAATATTGCAGATTAGACTAAATCTATCTGCATAGAAGAAATATGTTTTTTGTGATTTGGGTGCACCAACATTTTAAACATACTAATACTGGTACCACTTAACAATAACACTACCCCTATACATGATTTATAAATGATTTGTAATTAGGTTATTAATTAGGTTGTAAAGACTGAAAATGGTGAAGGGTTTTATGATTTACATTACTTTCTTACTCTAGAAAGATGAATTAGTATTAAGCAGTAACTGGATCTTGCCAAATAGTGACCCCACATTGATTTATGAAAACTGTCTCATAACTTGTTTAAAATTGTTTATTAATGATTTATAAAGTGTTTCCAACCTAACTAATAACCAAACTCATTGTATAGTGTTACAAAAATGCTTACTGATGGCATAGACATGCTTATGTTTCTCAAGTTCTCTGATGTAGAAATGATGTTATTCACTGTTATCTATGTCTGGACAGGAATGGAACTGAGGACACTTAATTGTTTGGGTTGCTGTTGTTCTTATTATCATTTGTTTGTTTTCCTTCCTGCCTGGCTCTTGCAGATGCCAGTGTTGGAGTTTGCTACTAAGATGTTTCACGCTCTCTGACCCTGCCCGTCATAATGGCCTCTGTGTATAAAGTGCCCAGTGGTTTATGTAACTGCTAATAGGGCCATTGATTACACTGAAGCATAGACTGGGGACGGCCAGGGTTGGACAGGGGGCTTCTTTTAATGGGGAAGGTATTGTTCAACAAGGCCTGAGCCCCGAGTCATGGTTGTCTCTCCTCTCTCAGGCTTGAATTACCCCCAGTCCGTGCAGACAAAGCTCTCGCTCTTCTGCCTTTACGTAACCTCTCGCACCCCCAAAACACACCACAGCAAAACCAAGATTTATGATCACACGGAGGGGACTGTGGTGTTTGCATCCCTAACTTTTACGGTTAATTCTCACTCACCATATGGCACTCTGTTTATCATGCAGTCCAGTTACATCAGAGTCGGTCTCTTCCCTTTCTCTTCTGGACTCTTCCAGAACTTCTTGGCTGTGTATCACCCGCCTGGCCTCAGTTCAGCACCAGGCTCTGTCCTCCGAATGACAATGAGTATTATGTGTTATGAGGATCTTGTTGCCTCCGTCTGCTGGCTGAGGAAACATCTCCGCACAAGTCCGTCTCTATGCCTTCACGTGTGAGCTCATCAGTCAGAGCATTGTCCATTCAGAATGTTACAGTGCCTCTGTTTTCAAACCAGGAACCAGAGAAAATATTGTGTGTAAAACATTTTGATATATTTTACTTTAGAAGTCACCACTGTGACGTGTTTGACTGTGTCATTTATCATTTGCAATACCCTTTGTTTTTGACCTTTTTAACTTTTGTAATATATTGTCCAATGCAATATGTTTAAGACTTTGTTCTTTTAACTTTTACATTGCCTTTTGGGATCACTAAGTTGAAAGTTGAAGAAGCTGAAGTTGAAGGTTTTTTTGTTTTTTTTACGAGGGTGAAGCCATGGATGAAGCTTGCCATTGTTGTCTACTTGTTTGCTGTCATAGAAGGAAGCAAGATGCAACATTTTGATTGCTATTTAAAAAAGATTCTCAACTTGGAATCAGCAATAAATGACAAGTAGCTGACATTAGCATAACAATAAATACCAAGCATTCTTGAAAATATAATTACTGCTTCTTAATTTCAGCTGTCTGTCTCCTCCAAATACTCGATTTTCAACAGTAGTACCAGTTTTTTTCCCCAAGCCTTTCTCAAAACATTTTCCAAAATGATCTGATGTAGGTTTCTGCATGATGATGTTGCAACATGTAAACCTCCTAGGTTGAGAGAGGGGCGGGGAGGGCATCAGCACTGTTACCTACTGTACATCATTGTTTTTTGCTAATGACTGATGGGGAGTTTCCATTTGAAAAAAAAAAAAAGAAAATAACATAGATGAAGTCACCCTTAAATCAACAATGATGAAGCTGCGCAACTTGCTACATCATTGTCATCCACCAAGGTCCATTATGAGTTCATCTCAGTTGTTCATAGCACATTTAAATATTCACATAATGACATTTTTAATTCAAAAATTTAAAGGTAAAAAGCTAACAAGTCCTTGCAACTACAGTCTATTAAGTGAGTGGTTCTATGGGCGTCTTAAGCCATTTATCATAACCTTCTTTGCCTGGTGTGCAAGGCTTTTATTATGCCTTATAGGAAAATACAGTTAATGAGGTTGACACATATCCAATAAAGATTAACATAAACATTAGCCTTCAAAGTTCATTGTCTCCATAATATGTTTTGAATGTGGAACTGGAACAGTGATTTTTTCCTGAATGTCTTATATATTCTGTGTTCTCATTCATTGCAATTGGAGCTCCTAAACTATAGATCACATGATACACATGATCGCAGTATCCTACTGGGTGTGTCAGAACGTATAACAAGATAAACATCGCCGCTCTGGATTGGCCACATACATCACCAGTTCAGCAGGTCATGTCCCCTTAACACATGCGAAAAATGCATGTTTCTGTGTAAGTGTGTGAGAGAGAAAGAGAGTAATGTGATGTATTCATCAAATTAGGTCATTGTTTTGTGTGCAAGGCACATCTGTGTCAAACCCATTAAATGAGACACCACAGAAGGATCAGAGGAACAGAGTTTTTTTTTTTTTACTGAACTCATTTGCACTAATATTCTTGATATTCTCACACACTGGCACATAAAGATTAATTTCTTGTACATGCTAATTTAATTGCCAGTGCAGTACAGCTCTAACTCACATCTCTGTAGGACTGAGATCCTAAATGTGTCTCTGCAGAAAATTCATACATTCAGTTCCATTGTTAAATGGAAAATAGACAGAAAACATTACATCTAATGAATGATATGAACAGTCTTGGGCAGTCGGTAACAAGATGTATAATTACTCCAAATGTAACCCTACAAATTGTATCTCTGTCTGACAGATCGTATTTGAGTTGAAAATTGAATTTATAATTGAATTTTAATAACACATTTTAAAGATAAAGAATTTCCCCAAGAATTATATTACCATCTTAGTTAACACGAAGCTAATTCTGCCAATGCAAATAACACCTAAAACAGGTCACAGCTGTTCTTTCTGTCCCCTAATTTTGAGCAGCTATCGTGGCACTAATAAAGTAAAACTGCCCTTGAGGCAAACATCTTCATTTTCTATTAACTTCTGAGCATCAGTCACTTGTCAAGGCAGGAGTATACCCCCCTCTGTTTGCAGAGCCACTCTGCTATTTTAGGTATGTTATTAAGGCATGCTATCAGAGAGTGTGTAAAGATGTCCTGAGTCACCCTGAAAGCTTGAGTATTCCTGGACTGACAGGAGCTGCTGGGGGCAACAAAGCCCCCACAGGAGACTTGGATGTCAGAGAGGAGTGACACTGAGAGCAGCAATGAATGTAATGCATTCACGTCTGAAAGGAACCTGTTTGCCACACGATCTGGTATGGAATTTCCCTAAGTGACTAATGATTGACAGTTAAGTCATATGTAAGAAAAAGACTATGTTCAACAAGCGGAGATTTACCCGTCACTAAATTAGAATGGGTTGCACCACAACCCTAACCCCCTATCCCTAGTGCGCACAGAGATTTCTGGTTTTTAAATATTTATCACACTAACCCTAACCCCAGATGTAACTAACTGAATGAAGTAGCTTGCTAGGTAAACTGTCAGAACTACAACTGACCTTAGCTTGACACTTATTTTATTTGATGTAATGATGATGTAACCCGGGTAGACAATAAATTGTACATTTCACAAAAAAAGACAATATACGGCATCTGTAATGAAAAATACTATGCTAATCAGTGTAACATCAGACTAAGCTAAGCCCCACAGGCCTCCAAGCCGCCTCTGGTGGCCAAAGTACATTTTTGGTAATCCAGATGTAAAAACAATGCAGAAAGGACAATTTAAGACAACTTAACAGAGATCTCTTTAACTGTGACTTTTCTGTTTTCTGGATGAGGAAACTGGTCATGTTAGCTGTTTGAGTAGGCTTAAACCTCTTATACACTGGAGTAAATTACTCACTAAAACTCACTAGCATCTGGATTTTGTCTTGAGTGGGAAAGGGTAAAATCGGCATTCGATCCCAGATCAAATGACTCTGCAGTAGTTATGAGTATTTATCAGGTCCAGCTCTGATTTGCAGTGATGGACACATGACCCCCTTGGAGACACGCTAATTTTTACCCCTTTTTGGCGGAGGCAGTGAAGGCTTGTCGTCTCAGCCGGTGATGTCTGTGACTCTTTTACTCCTTTTTCATACACATGTGCAGCTTCACTTGACTCTTGCGTCAGCCCAGCACAGCGGAGTTTGCAAAATCCATTGTTATTTTGTTATAAAAGCTTTGATTTTGAAGCAGCAAAATCAGGAAATGTTAGTATTTCATTGACAGTAACTTAACAAGACTCCTATCAACTGAAAGTGAACATGAAACAGTAAAATAAAGCAGATACTTGAGAGAAACTAAACTTGAAACCAGAGATTCAGTTTGAAGCCACGAAGTACTGAGAGCTCAACAAACGGACCTTTCTCTCTGGCTTCCTGGAGTAAAGGGAGTATAGATTTAGTGGTGTTTCTTTTGAAATGTTTTGACAGGGCTCAGACTTTAAACCACTGATGATACCATGTGTCCCTTTGATTCAATACTCGGGTCAAACCTACATGTCACACACGCTTCCACTACCATCTGAGCAAGTTGGGTTTGTTCTTACATAAGCAGCCTTTTCCCTAAATCCTCCCCTCTCTTTCCTGGTCCCCTAACTCCTCCTGCTCTCTCATTAAAGCTCATATTCATGCTCTCCTCTCCCCCTCCCCCGTGTCGGCTTCTGCACAGAAGTCTTTAGTAGCCCTTGTCCTGCCTTACCCCCTACGCTCCCCGCTTTGCTTTTTCTCCCTAATTGGTTTGTACACTTGTGGAAGTGATGGCTCACAAACCCCAAGACTTTATCGTGGAGTACAATTTGCCAAAGGTCATAAAATGGTGTTTGTTCGATCATTTGAATATGAGTTTGCATGTATTTTAATGCACTGAAGGTGACCAGCATCAGACCGTTAACCACTGAAATTTAGTAGTGACTATAGGTTGAAATTGAAAAGTTGATTAGTGCTGCCGTGATTATTCAATTAGTCAGTTGAAAGAAAGTTAATTGCCTACTATTTTGATAATCAGTCATTCTTCAAGCGAAAATGTCAAACATTTGCTGGTTCCAGCTTCTTAAATGTAAGGATTTGCTGCTTTTCTTCGTCATTTATGATAGTAAATAAGAGTCTTTGAGTTTTGGACTTCTGGTTGGACAAAAGAAGAATTTGTAAGAATCTGTTACTGTGGGCTCTCGGAAGTTGTGATGAGAATTTTTCACAATCCTGGTGCATTTTATAGACTTACTGACTAATCTATTGATGGTGAAAATAATCTCAAGGTTTTCTCTGGATGTTTGTGTGACAAAGGTGACTAATGCTGGAGAACATGCACAATGTATACAGTTTGCTTAAATGATGAAATCACAATTTGACTGATGAAAGTGTCCATATGGATTTAAATTTTAAACCAAGATGAAACAGAGCTAAAAAAAACAAACAAAAAAAACAGATTATGACAAATGACACTGTTTATATGGCACAGGACTCAACATAAAGACATTCAGTTGCAGTCAAGAATGATGAAGGATGTGACCAGTTAACAGGTAACAAAAGGTGGGTCAAAAAAATGCTGAATTTCAATAAAAAATGATCTGAAATAGAGGAAACACTCAAATCAAATAAAAAGAGGCGTGTCTTATTTGTCTAGTGTAGTAGGCCTAATAGTGCCTTGTACTGATTTGGAGTTCCTGGGTCACAAGCTATTAAAAAAACTCTTTCCTTTCAAATATTTATTTAAAATAAATTAATTACTAATCAACAATTAAAATTACCCTAACCCTACCTGAGACTACTTTAGTATATTTCTTTAGTCTTAACTTTAACTAATATGGGAAAGTCAGCACAAAGAAATTTAAAAAAAATAAAGTCTTTGAATTTTTTTTGCAATTCTCACCTATGAGTGACTGTAGATTAGCAGGGGAAAAAATGATTAACCAATAAGAAAAATAAGTGTTAGCAGCAGCCCAAAAGTGGATATTTTCATTTCCATTTAATTTGATAGTGACAAAGTTCAGTTAATGGTGTCCATGAACTGTTTTCTGTAAACATAATTAATAAACAATTAATTGTTTATCTTCTTGATTTAGCATTCTAGTAAAAGTGGTCATTCACACACTTGTTTCGTCAGTGGATATGTAACCGATGACGCAGTCATGTGTGCACACGTATACACAGTTTTGAATAGCAGCTTTGTAATCATCATATGACTGTGTAATCTGCATAATCTGTTTTTTTTTTTTTTCCTTGGGTGAGAGTTTTTTCTCCACCTTTAACCAAACTGTCCACTCCTTTGCATTTCATGTTAAATAACCTTTGTGGAAAAAAACATGCCATTTTTAGCACAGTTCAGGCAGTTCAGTACTCGGTCTAACCCTGTTTGTCAGCGCACACGGGAAGCAGGAAGGTGATTCATTACAGCATGATCACTCAAGAAACTGATTGGCCGCGACAATCAAACTGTGTGATAATTGAATGGCGGGAGTGCAAGATTCTTCTCCCTTTCTTTCTGCCTGAGCTAGCCACTGTTTTGGAGCTGAGCTGGCCTAGAAACTCCAACAGAAGAAAAGCATCCCCCCTCCTCCTCCTCCTCCTCCTCCTCCCTTCACAAAGCTTTCTCACAACCCCTCTCTCCTTTGCTCCCTCTCGTTCCGTCTCCCTCTCAGTGACAGCTCCTGGTGGGCTCTTTTTTCCCCGTCTGCTCCCTCGCTCCCCTCACATCCGTCCTCTGGGTCTCTGCCTCTCTTCTTCTCCCTCTGAGGATTTTATCCCCCGACGGATCCTTTGAACACTTAACTTCACAGTAAACTCTTCCTTCCTCTGTCCAACTCTGCAAGTCTTCATCCGATTAACCGCCTCGGCTCTGTCACCCCAAACCCGCATCAGACGGACCCTTTGCTCCAGAGGAGTCCTTGTTCTCCCACTAATGCGCGCTGTCTGTGGGAGTCGTGCTCGGCGAACCGCGTATACTGTATGTGTGTCTTCCATATAGACTCTCTACTTGCTGCTGTGTACCGAGGAGCGTGTGTTAGCACTGAAGCGTGGCCATGTGCTTTGAGAAGCGGCTGCTCTGTGAACCAGCAGCACAACACTCCCCAGACTCTGCAGCTATCAATAGTCATGGCTCATTGCTGGAGGGACAGAGCACTCTATGGATTCTGGATATTCAATCAAGCCAACAGTAACTCCTAAGAGTCTCTACTTCCTTGCTGGTTAGTGCAGTCTTTGTCCTTTGGACTCTGAGTCAAGTGGACTTTGTTTGGGAGAAGTGTCCTGAGTGATGAGTGCTCTCCCAGGGCCACGCGCGTCCCCTCACCCCCGGCTGTGGTCGTCTCCCGAGGGGCGCACAAACAGATAGAAAAACAATCTTCCAGTCCAAGCTGCGCGCATGCGTCTCCCCGCCATGGAGGTCATCCTCAACCTGGTAACTGCTGACACCTCTCCACTCCCTTCTCCCACCACCGTGAGTCTCCACCTGTATACAGTGTGTGTGTGTGTGTTCATGGTCATCATTCTCATCATTTATGTTTTCAGGTTCTGACTAGCGCTGTGTATTAGTAAGAAACTGGCAATACAATACATATCACCATAAAGGGGTTACAATTCAATATATTGTAATATATTGCGATATTGTAAGCAAGGTGATATATTTTGCTATTTTTAAAATCTAATTTCATTAAAAACTTACATAGTACAATATTACAATACACCTAGTTTTGACTCTGTTTATTTGCTTCTTCAGTGAGTCAGGCCATGTCATGAATCCAGTATGTGTTTATTAGCAATGTAACTGTAAAACTCACGGTCCGATAAAACCACAATCAAGTCCACGATACAACATTTATCACAATATTAAAAAAATTAATTAAAATGATGACTTGAAAAAATGTCCATTAAATAATAAATCTGATACTTTTCTTTTTAACTTAAAGTGCTTTTGCTTCCCCTCATAATAAAATAAAACTAGCCAGCCATGACCTAAGCATGTCCAAAAAAAATAATGGGCATGAATTGTCTTTTGCAGTAAATGTTTAAATTATTCAATTGCAAAACAAAAACAGTGCAGTATATAGTATAGTATAGTATGCAATCCTTTAATAAAATAAAAATCATAAAATGATTAACCATGTAATATCACATTAAATACCTTCACAGTCCGGTACAGTAAAAATGGACGTGTTACGTGTCTTGCGTTTTGTAACTTAATGCGATACTATGTTGAAACTGTAAAAGGCATTTCAGAGACGTAAGAGCCACACAATCTGTTAGGAGACCAATGTCTTAGTGTGAAGGAGATTTTGTCTTGAAATGAAAGTCTTTGTTGTGATAGTGAGGCCCTAGAAAAGTCTCTGTTTTTGTTATTCTTTTTCTCCCCGGACCTGCACTCTCAGCTGCTGATGTGTGTTTCTTTCATTTGGATGTGAACAAGAAGGGCTTTTCTCACACCCTCTAAATTCCTTAGGAAATGCACTGGCAGGCAACGTCTCTGTGTGTGTGAGTGTGTGTTTGTTGTGCATGACTATTGGTGCAACTTTGAGTTGTTCGCTAATTCATGAGTGCAATGTGTTGAGTAAACTGCCTCTTGTCAAGCATCACATGGAGTTATGTAATTTTCCATATCTGGTGAATGGGCTTCATTGTTGCCACATTGGATCCCCTTAAAAGAAACAAAGAGCGGATTTCAATT
>JAJHUR010091339.1:0-13747 GCA_027495735.1 Lutjanus campechanus
TTTTTTTTTTCCTCCAGTGATTAACGTCACCTTGCCAGATGAAAAGCAGAACTATGTCCATCGTATCGGCAGAGTTGGAAGAGCTGAGAGGTAAGTGCAGGCATTCTCATAAATGTTATGATTTTGTTTCAAGAATCATACAAACTTATCAAATTCATCTTCATTGCTATCTGAAACCTTCACACAATGTACCTCAAAATGTCTAATCACTATATGATTAAACTGAAAGGCAATGAATGACAACACTGACCTTAACATTATTAACATCATCAAATTTCTTTTTAACAGGATGGGGCTGGCCATCTCCTTGGTTGCCATGGAGAAAGAGAAGGTAAGGTGGATGATAGAACTACACCAATAATTAATTTTAATTATGCATATTTTTTGAAAATTTGTGGAAGTAAATCTTTTCACAATGTGCAGGTGTGGTACCACGTTTGCGCGAACCGAGGCAGAGGCTGCTACAACACGCGGCTGAAGGAGGATGGAGGGTGCACCATCTGGTACAATGAGAAAGAGGTGAGTGGAGACACAGACGCAAACTTAAACCAATAGGTTGGATTATTTAATGTGGGACTGTATTAGGTACTTATCCATATTCGGTGTATTAGCTACAGTTGATGTTGGTTGATACACCCTCACTTTTGAGAAGCAGAGAGAAGAGTTTTGCTTCATTTTGGAAGCACCAAAAGCTCAAGCACACACACACACACAGACACTTTTGTCCGAGCCAATATGACATAATTCCACACGACCCATCATGAACTCTCAATTCTACTTGATCGATGTCCTTTTCTCCATTCCTCTCGTCACAGCTCCTGTCAGAAATTGAGGAGCATCTGAAGTGCACCATCACCCAGTGTGAGCCAGACATCAAAGTACCTGTTGATGATTTTGATGGAAAGGTCACCTATGGTCAGCGCAGAGCACTGGGAGGTATGTGTTATAATAGAGTAACTGATGACTGTGCACAAACATGTTGAGCATTTTTAGCCACACATGTACCAGTGGCTTGGCAAATACCAACCATCTGCAGCCCCAATTCCACGGAAGTGATGCAGATTGACTTTATCGTTTTTTGTAAATATACACTTATTCTGAATTTGATGCCTGCAGCTCGTTTCAAGAGAAGGTGGGACATGGGCAACACTCTGTAAGCTTTAGGGAACGGAGGACACTAACTGTTGAAAGTGAAATTCTTTCTTATACTTGATTCTTATATGACTTCAGTTGTGCAACAGTCCGCGGTCTCTATTGTCATATTTGTGCTTCATACACACATGCACTGCACAAATAAGCAGGAGCGTCCTTTTTCTCTTAGGCCTGGAGGTCATGACATTTTTGATTTACAGTCAGTTTACAGATGAGCTCTGCCCAGAGAAGTCAGCAGACTGTTGTTGATATATGGTTTTCTCTTTTTATAGAGTTTGAACTGGCATCTGTAGGTGCAGCAGTAAACTGTGTTGTCAGACAAAGGTTTTCCAAATGGTTTCTGTGCCCTCATAGTAATATCTTTTATACAATCACATTGGTTTTTAATGCAGTGCAGCCTGAGGGTTTGAAAGTCGTGGGCATTCTATACTGGTTTTTGGCCTTGCCCCTTTGATGCAGAGATTTCTCCGGATCCTCTCAATCTTTTATTGACATTATGGATAACAGATGGTGAAATTGTGCAACGAGAAACGATGGACCTAACGATGGACTTAACAGCGCAGCTGTTAAAATGACAGATTTTCCTTTATGGATCTCTGAAAACAAGACGTCAAACTCAGAACTCAGAAATTTGTTCTTTTTACTCATTGATGCCTTTTTCATGAATGAACACTTCCTGAAATATGGGGCAGGAATTTTAACCTTATATGGTATTATTGGGGCATTATTTATGTTTATATTTAATTTACAAGTCTTGTGCACATGCACTCAAATACGCACAGATGGATCATTTCCGCAGTTATCTGAAGTTAAGAGTGTTTGCTGAATCTCACGTGGTGTGTTCGTACAAACAAAAAGTAAGAGAAATTTAAGACGAATACAAAAATGATCATGCATGAGGCCCATTGTTCTTAAACTGTTGTTTGCCCGCACAGTGAACCTCTGAGCCTGAGAATGCCCCTTTCAAACCAAATGATCATACTGTCACCTGTTACCAATGAACCTGTTTACCTGTGAAATGTTCCAACAGGTGTTTATGGAGCAGTGCATAACTTTACCAGTTTTTGTTTCCCCTGTCCCAGCTTTTTTGGTACATGTTGCAGGCATCAAATTCAGAATAAGTGTATGTTTACAAAAAACAGTAGCAGTTTGAACATGAAATGTCTTGTACTGTATTCAACTAAATACAAGTCGAAAAGGGTTTCCAAATGATTGCATTCCGTTTTTATTTATGTTTTACACAAATGTCCCCATTTTTGGAATCAGGTTTGCACAATTACTGTATGGATTGTTGTGAGAATTTATAGCCTTTATAGACTGGTAGCTTGGCTAAACACATGTATTATAATAAGTGCTTTTATGTTGCTCTTACCTAGGTGGTAGCTACAAGGGTCACGTGGATGTTCTGGCCCCAACTGTCCAGGAGCTGGCGAACCTCGAGAGAGACGCCCAAAGTTCCTTCCTCCACCTGGGATTCTTACCAAACCAGCTTTTCAAAGCTTTCTGAACACACCCCAACTATCATATCACTTTGGCTACTTATACAGAATAAGGAAAAATGTAACATTTCAACACGAGGAAGTTTCCATGCAGACATGAACATATAAACAAATAAATGATTTACATGAAGTATATACTTAAAGGTGTCAAATGCCAACATTTCATACATTGGGTATGCCAAACGTCTGTATAGTCTGCAACCAGAAGATAACTGGACTCCTGATTTCTGTTTAGTTGTGTAAGTTCTCCTCTGAAAGTTAGGCCTAGAATTTGTACTTTAGATAAATTGAAACAGTTGTCAGCATTTCAGCATGTCGGCCTGTTGAGACTGTTGCCCTACTTATTTTGAGGGATGTCATCTCAAAGTCCTTCACCGCACTGCTTGCAAGAACAATACAGAATATAATCCTTGCATCGCAATGCAAATCCTAATTTGTTGGATTGCGTGATGTGTTTTCTGATTGATATGGCAGGATGAAATATTTAAGTTTTGCTGTTAAGTAATTGGCTAAAAAAGTCAATGTATTTAAGTGGCTTGATGTTTTTTTTTCTGAAATAAACTGTAGTAGCCTGCTCAATTTGGTTTCTTTTCATTATATAAAAAATATATATCAATTATAAATGCATTTGTGTCAAACTCAAACATTTACTGTTTTAAGAATTCCACTTTGCTCAGTAGAAATTTCAAAACGAGCAGCATCGAGGAAAGATTTCATGAAAAATTGTTGCTTAAAATTAGGCATTTTCGCAGTTGCTCCCTTCCTCTCTCTCTCTCTCTCTCTCTCTCTCTCTCTCTCTCTCTCTCTCTCTCTCTCTCCCTCCCTCCCTCCCTCCCTCTCTGAACAACGGAAAACAAAAATCTTTGTGCTTTTTGGTTATGCTTTTCTTCTCTTCATGAAATTTCTGTGAACTTAATACACAAAGCGTGCAGTCTCTGTGCGGAGCCACTGCAGTCCAGGGAGGCCACACTCAGTGGGCACGGTCCTGTGGACTATAAGAGGCCTACTTAGCATTAGCTGCAGTTGATGAGCTTCTGTTCTTTTGTCCCCCTTGTAAAGCACTTCGTAACTGTTCATTTGATAAGTCATATGTATATAAGCTTTATTATTTTTATCAGTCACCAAATGTGTGCTCGTCAACAGATTAACACTTCATTGCACAGCATGGGTCTCATACCTGAAATATGCGAAAGATCTCGCTAGATTGACCTTGAAACCATGACCTTCCCTAACAATAACCTTTTTAATCTATTTTCTGTCATAAAACCGACACGGATATTAACTACAGCGTTGGCATAAGGCATAATTAGCTGGTACAATGTGCACAGTGAGGATACAGCACTTATAAATATCACGAGAGCTTCACAAAGCTAGTTCCCTTGAGGGAGCGACCAAAGTTACATCAATTTGTTGTGTGTGGAATCAAGTAAACTGCCACTGTATTTATGAACTACATTATACAGTAGTTCACATACTGGATAGGAATTCAGGGAGAAGGAAGTGGAAATGTGGCTTCATCTGTTTTACAGAACTGTTGGCATTTGCTGGTAAAGGGTTGGGATGGGAAATATACAAGAAAATGATACAGTACAAATTAGAATCTATAAAATATAGTCCAGCAGTTACAAGTGGCAGTATTCCCTCATGGATATCTCCACAACCCAGAGTAAGTCTGCAAATATTAGACAAGAAAACAGAGTGGACAGAGAATAATCTCAACATGGGATATCTGGCTCAAAAGTATTTGAAGAAGTGCCACTACAGTTACCTACATATTTTTACAGATGGATCAAAACACCCAAATAATGAGCATGTAGGAGTGGGCATATACATCCCAGAATTTGATAAAGTCATTGTCAAAAGAATTTCAAACAAGCTGTCAAATGTTAGCAATAATCATCAGCCTTCAGTGGGCAGAGCAGGTTAAACCAATAAAAGTAGTCACATGTTGAGATTCCGCAGCTGCAATCAGGAGAAACCACTGGAGAAGATCTTTCATGAGTATAAAGTATATTTAATGTTACTGAATATACAGCATCTTGGGATAGATGTCCACTTCTGTTGAATGTAGGAATTGAGGGAAATGAGATAGCAGACAAACCGGCTATAAGTGCATTAAACAAAATGAAAATAATATTTTAGAACTGTTTTGGGAGAGGAGAAGCAAAATCAATCATCCACCAGGGAATTATGACAAAATGGCAGGAAATCTGGAATAATGGCACGAAGGAGACTATCACAAAATTCAAAAGTCTATTAGAATAAAAAAGATATAGAGGACAATGTAGAAAACATGTCACTTGGATAAGACCACACAGTATTAAAAGGTGAGTGGTCATGATGTTACGCACTCCGATACAGTAGGTGGCGCCATTAAACGAAAGAAGAAAGCAAAGGAAGTCCAAAGTTATGATTTACTGAGTGCATTTAGCTGCTTGATAAATCAAGAATATCAAGACTTTGTGCAGGTGTACACGGACCGGGCGAAAAATCCAGACACAGGTGTAACAGGATTCGGGGTGGCAGTACCAGGAAAAGGAGTGGGTATTTATAGAAGGACAGGTGATGGACTAGGGGTGTACACAGCAGAGATGGTGGCGGTGTTGGTGGCATTAAAATGGGTGGAAGTAACAGCACAAAAAAGGCGGTAATATGCTCAGGTTCTGCATCAGTTCTTGAAAGTATCACATCATTTCACTCCAACAGCAGGCACAACCATTCTATATCAGGTTCTGCACACAGTCACAAGAATACACAGAAATGGGGGGCAGGTCACATTCTTTTGGGTGCCAGCACATGTAGGGCTGCAAGGAAATGAGACGGCAGACAAATTGGCAAAAATGGCACTGAGAGCAAATAGGGTTGAAATGCAAGTAAGCATTAGTAAGACAGAAGTGAAAAGTGTAATTAAGGGAAAAAATAATCAGAAATGGCAGAGCATGTGGGACAGAGAGAGCAGAGGAAGACACCTGTATCAAATTCAACAAAATGTTAGACCTTCAAGGATTGCTGGCAAAGGCAGGAGAGAGGAGATTGTGATAACAAGACTAAGGATCGGACACAGTGCCTTAAACAAATTTTTAAAAAATAATAGGGAAGCATAACTCTGGTTTGTGTGAGGAGTGTCAGGAGGAGGAATCAGTAGAGCAATTCTGAGGTGCAGGAGGTATGAAACACAGAGGGAGATGATGAGGAGGGGGCTGGTGGATGCAGGAGTAAAGGAAATATCAAGTATTTGATGAGTCAGGATGAGGAGTGAGAGTCAGTGGAGTAGGTTTGTTGTATAGGTGTTTATGCTTGTATATGGGTTGAGCAGAGCCAAAAAAAATCCGTAATGATAGGGGGCGGTAAGCACCAAAGTGATGGATGCCGACCGCCGTAAAACGCGAAGAAGAAAAAGTCCAAAGTTATTACGCTGAGGTCCCGCGCGCTTTATGTAAATGTGGAGAGTTTGAGCCTGGATATTTCATCGAAACATTGTTTTGGAAACCGAGCGGGATATTTGCAGGTGAGAAGAAAGCCTTTGTTACCGTTTGGCCCACATTAAGTACGTGTACCCTCGTATTTCGTTGAATTTTAATCATTGGATCGATGTGCGTCTCACAAAAACAAGTCCATGCTTGAACCTCTTTCTCTCTTTCCGCCCAGAAACAAAACCACAGTTTACGTGTCTTAATATACAATATATTTGGACAAAAGTTATAAATTTGGGTTGTGAAGTCGTAGTTGAACCAAACAATGTTACACTTGTTTCGCTGTTGTACATACTGTGGGTGTTATGTAACGTTAAAAGGCGACATGTTGAGGGAGAAATAAAGCTAGCTACAATACTATTACAGTGAATGCTGGTTGACTGGCTGCCTCTCGTCTGACAGGCATGAACTGATGGAGCTTCTTGGATGAGAGGCGAAACGTCTTCAAAAGACATTTAAACAAGTCCAGTTGCTGTCGACTTAATCTTTCATGAGATTACAATGACCTGGACGATACCACATCTGGCTTGTGAGATGTGTCTCTGCCGCAATATTGTGGGGAGAATTGTCCTGAAAGAATAATAACACAGCTATTCGCTCTCTTTTACAGAAAATAGAAAGAAGCTGGATCAAAGTCTTATGTCACCAGATATTGGAGTAATTCTTGCAAAGGATATCCCTTGGATAAATGGTAGGCCATTGTCTATTTACCGTTAAGTTTTCTGATTGATAGAGTTAATAAAAAGTAGCGTAAATGTGTTAAAGCGTCTTGGTGTTTTTTTTCCTAAAATAAACTGTGGTTGCCTGCTCACTTTGGTTACTTTTTTGTTATATTTAAGAAACCTAAAAGGAAATAAAAATCTTAATTATAAATTACTTTTTTTGGGGTGATATCAAGGTATTATGGTATATCAGAGCAGTGATTCCCAAACATTTTCCAGTGTGCCCCCAAAATTTTCAATTGATTAACAATAATTTGGGATGGAACTGATAAGATAAAACGAATTCAAAAGTCAAATTTGAGGAAAATACAGGTCAGCTGGGTAGAAACAACAAACTCATTTGTTTATTCTCCCTACATAGATCATATTCATTCAACTTTGTTTCACTCTGTTTTTTTCTCCCCTGGTCTTTCGTGCCCCTCCTAGGGGGTCCCGCCCCCCTGTTTGGGAACCACTGTAGGGAATAATTTTCATCACTGTCATTGTGAATAAAGGGCTGCAATTAATGCAAAACCAATTAATTGATTATTTTCATAATCAATTAATTGGTTGATTAGTTTCTCGATTAACTGATTAATAGTTGTTTGTTTTAAAATGAAAGAAAATTGTGAAAAATGCATTTGGTGTTTCCCAAAGCCTAAGATGATGTCCTCAAATGTCTTGTTTTACTTACAACCCAAATATATTCCGTTGGCTGTCCCAGAGCAAAGAATATTCGCATTTAAGAAGAAAATCAGAGAATTTTCTTTTTCTTTAAAAAAAAATCACTCAAAACGGATTAATCACTTATCAAAATATTTGACAATTAATTTAAAAATTGATTAATTATTGCGACTATAGAATAAAGTTATCTGAAACATAGAAGTTGTAAATGTTTTTACTGGTAGGAAATAAATAGAAAAGTAAACTGATATATTATAATAGGGAATTTAGTCAACAGAAGAATTATTTGGAGGGAGAAAATAAATAATTGGCATGACATTTTTTAATTAATTAAATATAACTAGTTATGAAATCATGAAAACATTGCCACATATAATGATGTCTTTAACTATAAAAACAGTCTATTAGCCACGTGATACACACATTAAATCAGCTCTGTTTGGCCAAATGATATGTTGGTATCCGTGGCAACAAGTGTTATCATGTCCTTTAGCAATAACCTATGTACATGTACGCAAAGACAAATTTACGCCATTTGCAAGCAAATGGTACACAATAAAGTGTTTCCTATTCTATTTTATTCCATAACAGTGGTTATTTTATATGTGTTCATTCAATCTATGGGCTATAAGTATTTAAACCCAGCAAGGCTTGTCCAAGAAGGCTAATTGCATATTTGTCATAATGTATTGTAAGCTAGACGATCATTTGTTTTTCACACAAATACCATCATATACTGTACACCCTGGTGAAAAAACAGATAGCACCCAAGCCTAATATAGAGTGAAACTAAGACTATATGATATATGTATGGAAAATAAGCAAACAAGAGTTTGCTGGTGCTGTTGTTCTAAACTTGAATCCTTTTTATCAGTTGCTTGAAATTCCAACAGGAAACACTGGGGAACGGTTTCATAAAAAGTTGTTGCCAATCACTGTCTTTTTCATAAGTAAGTTGTCAGAAAGCCTTATGTCACTACATATTGGAGTAACCTTGCTAAGAATATTCCTTCGATACAAGTCATCTTTCATTGCCTCACAAATACTGTACTGCTTATGAGGCTTATAAAGTAGAAACATTTCCTTTGAAATTATAGTCATGTCAATCTTTTAACATGTTCCTGGATGAACGGGGTATCCTTTCCTCTCCAATTAAGTTAAAACGATCGCCTTGTGTGGTGATTTGTGGGGATCGATTTCTCTCCTGTCTCTGTGTGTGTGTATGTATGTATGTATGTGCTTGATGTCACAGTAGGTGGAGTCACTGTGGTTACACACACTGAGTGGCAAAAAGACCACTGAGTGGTAGCGTCAACATTCAGCTTGAATATCGCAAAAAATGCAAAAACAGGAAATAGCTGTTGTGTAATTGACTGAACAAACTAGTGATGCACGATAAATTTGGGTCGGTGCTGGCCTATCCGGCTATATCTTCCATATCTTTATCTTCTTTATCTCGTCAGTATTGACATATATTAGCAGATCATTCATTTGATTTCTTAGGCAAAATGCTCTATAAAAACCAAAGTAAATTTGTTAAGTTTTTTGATAAACTTTACCAGGAAAAAAAATCTACAAATACAAGTTAAGATTCTGCAATGCAAAGTAAAAGCCATACATCAAGGGCCAAGCACACTATGCTGCAACAACAGCAAATATATGTATTGAGAAAGTAGATCAGATAATTGACTGCAGTTTTTTTTTTTTTTGCTGTGGCAGCCAGCTATGCTGTGGCAGGCAATGTAGTATCTTTGTGTATATGTCTGTGGGTAAATGGAAGATGGCTTTTATCAGAGTGAAGATGGAGTATTCAGCTATGCACTGAATGCAACAACAGCAGGAGCTGAGAACACAGGATGGTAATGTAATGTTAGGTGAAAAAGGAGCGTAATGTTGTGTTCATGTTTGTCAAATCTGGTGAATCAATATTCCATTTTTAGTTGTGTTTAATAAATTCTGTTTACAATCAGAACAACTGATGCATGCATGAGTTGACAAACATCAAAACTTTGTTTCAGGGCTGCACTGCAATACCATTGTCCCATTGCTGATAGGAGGATGTCCAACTAGGATGCAGACTTCAGTGTGGGCCAGACATGTTGGAGGAACACTTACCAAGCTAAATCATGTTCTACGAGGTGTGTAGCCAGCTGAAATCCCTTTGCATTTGAAGAAAACATTACAGTCTCAATGGCAGTCAGTCCTCTCTGACCAGATAGCATACGAGTGGTTTGGAGTGGCTGTAAAAGTTATACCTTTCAGAAGGTGTACCTTAGCTTGGGAGAATCTGGGAAACAGCCTGTAAGCTAAAGGGAGACCTTAAGATGCAGCTTATGATGTACATAGTGTTATGGAGGCTTTTGGAAAACGATATTCCTCTCTTAGATGATCATCCACTCAATATGTACTCACCACTATGCTGATGTGAAGATGGGTGAAGATCTTCAGTTCACAAAACAATCCTGGAGTTTCTTCAGAAAAAAAGGTTGCAGCCAATGGTAGGAAATGAAGACCAAATGTAAATGTAAAAAACAAACAAACCACAAAACAAACAAAATGTCTCCATCCTGCTCGTGTGGTGTAATCCAAGTGTCCGCAAACCGCAACATTAAAATTTAACCACAAAAGACAACATTTACACCATGTTTTTTGCCAAAATGTCAACTGTAGCATGTAGCAGGTAGGATGTAAACATTGCGTTGATCTCGTGATATTTTCACATGTGTATCCATTAAGAGATATACGAAGTTTCGCGATACATCGACGCCATGTTTACATGCTACATTTTGACATTTCGGCTAAAAACATGGTGTAAATGGCGTCTTTTGTGGTTAAATTTTAATGTTGTGGCTCATGGACACTTTGATTACACCACACGAGCAGGATGGAGACATTTTGTGTTTGTTTTGGTTCTTCTTTTCTTTTTGATCCGTGGTCACCATTCACTGCCATTTGCTGCAACCTTGTTTTCTGCTGAAACTCCAGGATTGTTTTGTGAACTGAAGATCTTCACCCATCCTCACATCGGCATAGGAGTGAGTATATATTTAGTGGATTATGATTCTGGGGTGGAGTATCCTTTTAAGGTTTAATATTGCAATGGCAGCACGTACGTAGCTGAAGCAAAAAAAGATCGTTAAAAATGCATTATTTGCTCAAAATAGGAAAGAAAATGTGATGTAGGCCTGAAGGAAGTGTTTTGGGATGAATGACCTGCCCCGTAATGAAGCTTAATTAGTTAATGTAATAAGATTAATTCATTCATTAGATGAGGGGTAAGATTAGGCATGTCAACAGCATTTAAGCATTTATTTAGCAGACAATTCAGAAGTATATAAAATTATACAAATATACAGTACATGTCTCTCAAGTACATTTTCATACACCAGCTACAGCAGTGCAGTTCACAAAGAGGAGAATGTTTTGTAACAACAAAGCCAACTGAACTTGCATTCAGTTTGAACTTAGAAAAAACATGTTTCCCACATTTAACCAACTACTCTGTCTTTAATGTTCATCGTTTCTTTTGAATATTCCTCATTATTAGGCAAGGTTCAAAAATTAACTGGAACAGCATCTTCCCAGCCCGTGAGAGGACAGTAGATGCTAGCCACTTGGTGAATGCTTGGTGAATAACTACATCTCAACTTAAGAAATGACTTCATTGTAACTTACCTTCATAGTAGTCCTCAGTTCATATTATTTTGGTGTAAGAGTAACCAATCATGGAGCCAAGAAAATATCAAACATATTACTAGATACCTTTAGCAGTTACTAGAGATCAAAAGTGATGACCTGATTTTTTAGCAGTCGAAAAACCCAAAGGTATTAAACTAACGACAAGAAAGAGACACACTGCAAAGCCTATTTGTAAAATGTCCGTTTTTAGTCAGATATTATATAATCAGTACATTTAGATCGTGTATAACTCGAGGCTGAGATAATGTGTATGATTTATCCTTTTTTTTTCTCCTAATGTAAATATAGAAAATGAAGAAATAGAAGGCCAAGAAGAAGAACAGTGAAGATGGACAACAAGGGCACCTACCATCTTAATGATAACAAGGTGGACGCCAACACAGTATGGAAATGGCGCATTTTGCATGTAAAGAAATACTCAAGAGATCCAGAACCATTTCATTACAGCAATGAAATAGGATTGGATTTTAATATAGCATGCAACACACAGAAAAAAATGGATTTACAGTTAGTGACAAATGGTGTCATACTTGAGGTCTGTGACTTTGCTAAAACAGTTAGCAAGAATAAGAGACATTTTATCACAAACATTCTCGAGAACAATTTCAGTCTTGGATTGGAAAATGAGGAACAGCGGAGTCATTTTACGGCTCAAATTCTGCACAAAGTCAACAATCTGATCAGAAACCCACCTGAAGATAAAAATGAAGTTTTTACTCTCTTTGACGTGTCATCTAAACCAGGAAGTACCAAAAACAGCAACAATGTACAGAAAATGTTATCCACAGAGTGTAAGACTAAAGGTTTCCTGGTGGAGATGGATGATTCTGATGATAGTGAACATGAAGACGAACTCGAATATTCAGAGGCAACATCCAACGAATACATAAAGACAGAAACTCTCTCAGATGAGATGGATAGAGCACATTCTGGTGACAGTGAACAGTGTTCAGGAGTACAGTCAAAGAAAGAACTGAAAGATGCTTCTTTCCCTCATTCATTCCCCCATTGTGAAGAAATTGGTCTGAATCTTGACACTGACTCAAAACAAAGTCTAAATCCAAGTTTGCTCACCAGGGGTGTAATGTTAGAAGTCGTAAACTTCACTAGAGTACTGGCTGCATCCTACAGCCGTATTGTTCTGGATGTGCTGGAGCATAATTTTGAACTTGATCTCAAAAATCAACTGGTGACAAATCGAGTTTCGTCCAACATATCACACCTACTAAAGAGAAGAAAGCAACTTACCGCAATTGGTAGCAAGATAACACCAGAATTTAAAAATGAGCCATTTTTCTTCCACACATTTGCAAGGCATCATGATAAGAGAGGGCTTTGTGCAAGTGAAGAGCAAATACAGACTCCACAGATTCTACCAGACAAGGCAAACATGAAACAAGAGGAAATGGGAGCAGGAAGTAGCTACAGTTGTGCTCCTGGGAAATCTGATCAAGACCCATACGACGGCACAGATTCAGAAAACACTGGCAATGAGGATCACTCAGAACACCCAGAAAGTTGTTCTCTAAGCTCTGACCTCCCTAAATCAGAATCAAGTTGTCTGACTGTGCATGACACTCTCTTCAACTCCACTGACGTCTCCTCCAGCTTACCAACTGTCAACTCAGATGTGAACTCACCATTCACAAGTCAACATGATGAAAGAGGGCTGTGTGGAGGTGGAGAGCAAACACCGTCTCCCCAAAGTGTACTAAACAAATGGGACACGGAACAGGACGAAATAGGGATGGAGATCAACATGTGGAAACTGCGCTCGAACCGTGTAGAACAAATTGTCTCTCCACTAAATAAAGAGTTTGGGCTGTTCTACATGTCCAAGAGAGTTGGCCTTGAATTCAATGTCGAACATCCAGAAAGTCCACCTGTTGAAAAAGGACTTAACAGAAGTGGAGAGCAAACACAAATTCCAAGAAAGGCACCAAATAAATGTGACATGAAACAAGAGGGTTGCCAGAACAACCCGAATTCAGAACTGTGCAGTGCTGGTTCCCAGGCCACAATCAAAAACCAAAATATAGCTAGTTATGTGGCCAATGAACACAAAAATGAGCTCAATATAAAACTGTGGAAGGTGCGGACCAATCGTATTCAGAAAATCCTCTCAATACCTCATGAAGAAGACTGCCCGCTTTATTCTTACTCCAGGTGCAAGAAATTGGGCATTGATTTCAATGTAGGATCTGGGGTAAAACAAAATCTTGATCCCAAATTCTTGACCTATGGCATCATGGTTGAACTGAACACTTTTGCTACAGCACTGATATCATCCAGGAAATATTTCATCACAGAGATCCTGGAGCATAATTTTAATCTTGATTTAAAAAATGAGCTGTATCGCAGTGCCTTTGCACATAAAACTATGAGTAACATTATCGCTTTACGTTCCCATACAAAATGCTGCACAGGGGTGCGACTGAAATTACCCTTTGAGCTCCCTGACATGAGGTCCATACAAGAAGCTATCTACAAAAAAACTACATATTGCCCCAGATGCTATCAAGAACAGAGTCATAAGCTT
>JAJHUR010091340.1:0-29288 GCA_027495735.1 Lutjanus campechanus
GGAAAAGAGACAGCACACACACACACACACACACACACACCTCACAATCAGCACACATGCACAGACTTTCTCAGCGAGAAGTGTCCTGAAGTGGCGATACGCGCAGGGCGACTGGTCGCTCTATTGATAGTAATTAGCCTATAAGCTACATAATATTGTGATATTTAGTTTATGCTGTAGGCAGGATCCTACCTGGCTTTTTCTTTTTAGTGGGTGAAGGCTCTCCTCCTCAGATGAAGACGATTGATCAGGTGAAAATGACGGATCAGTCACAGCGATATTTCTCCCTCATCAGATTCTCCCTCCTCACTGAGGTCCTGAAGCTGTCAGAGTCTCTGACACTTGCACTTCTTTTTATATGGCCAGTTTCTTGTTTTCTTCTGTCTTTTAGTAAGCTAGGTAGCAGCAAGCATAGGTTGCTGCGCCGTCTCATAATGAATGAAACGTCTTGAGTAAACAATGGGCGTTGCTAGGCAACCTGGCGTGGCGCGAATGTAGAGCGCAGCCTATGCAGCTGTATCTATGGGGGTCAAAATGACCCCGCTCAGCGGTTCTAGGTATAAATGGTCATATTTTTTTTTCTTTATATCCGACACCCCTCATAATTCACTACAGGATTAATAAATCAATATTAGGAAAAGTCATGAACTGACAAATGTTGGAAATTTATTTTAGTAGAGTTATGTACATTTGAAAATGCCAGGGTGTCAAAATGACCCCCTTGGCGGTTCTAGTGTTAAAGGTCTCAGTTTAAGTGTACACTATATTTAGCATATTTTAAGTGGACATTTGTGCCAAGTCTGAAGGATCTGTTCCTTCAGCATACAGTCATGAATGTGCACAAAAACGTAGGCTGATTTCTCCAGTAGTATGTGAGATTAGCTGTGGAAAAGCTGCAGGTTTGATGATAACGCACACATACAAGCATGATCCATGTAATGACTACATGATAAATCCAAATATTACTCAACCCTTTACACTGACTATCAGTGCCAGTAGCATAAGCCTTGTGTTTGGTAAAAGTGAAGTCTGGCCTTCTGTGTGTGTGTGTGAAACAGAGACGACAGATAATATATGAATCCACTGCATTTTGTAGCCTGTTTTCAGTGCTGCTTTGGGAGTGAACTTAAGATTAGCCAACACTGTTCATTGCCTTGGAGATGAAAATTGACAACTTAGAGCTGCTGAGTAACTCACTTTTTCCACTGGTTAGAACTTGTGTGTTTGTGTTCATCTGTCCACGGTACAGTCATCATCCTCCGCTTCCTTGTTTCAGAGTGGCTTTGTTTACCCAGCAGACCTCCCTGACCCTCTCTTTCTCTCTCCCTGTCTGTTAGATTTGGGACATCCGGTCTCTGGAGTGTGTTCACGTTCTGCAGACCAGCGGGGGCAGTGTCTACTCCATCGCCGTCACCAACCACCACATCGTTTGTGGCACTTATGAAAACCTCATCCATGTAAGGGAGATGCACACGCACACATACAGTACTGTGTGACTGGGTACTTTTCTTCCTTTTGGGTTTTGATTTCTTCCTCCATTCCTGCCTCATGAGTAAAACTAGAATATGTCACGCCCTCTCTTACAAAGCATGAGGTTGTTTCTGGCTTCTTTTGTACTTGGCTGTTTTGTTTGGGGCTTTTTTGTGCTTGCCCCTTCTAGTGTTCAGATGATATTCACAGAACGTGCTCACTGGCAGGTTCTCTTCACCAATTTTGAGTTTCTCTCCGTCTCTTCCCTCTTACAGAACCTGACAGGCTCTTTCATTTCCTCATTCATTCAGTCTGTATCAAAGCGCATAGCAAAGCGTATTAATTTGCACATTAATTAGCAAAGGCTTACTGTCTCTCATAATCAATTTTAGCTTGTTGGCATTAATGTGCTGTCAGTCATTTGTTTGAAAAGTGGTTTCAAGTCAACCTTAGGTCAGAATGAATTCTCTGCAGGGGGAGGTTCACTGGGACTCTGCACACAGACTGTCAGCTGTCAGTTTGTTAGAGCACTTTCACTAAAACATTTATTACACATAATGTGTAAATTAATAAAAAAGAATTGCAGCTTTGTAGGGCTAATGAATAATGATCTCCATCAGTTATGATGTGACTGGTCGCACTGTTGGAACAGAACTCCTATAATTCTAGAGATTGTATGTTAATATGTTGTAGTATGTTTTAACAGAATTTCAGTGACAATGTTTAAATTGACAACATTTGTTAAAGGAGCTGGAATAAAGTCGCTGAATGCAGATGAGCCAAGATGCAATGTTGAAAAATTTAAAAAAAATTCTACTGTATTTTTATCTTGACACTTCTTTAAGTGTAAATCACCAAACACATTATTACTGGACTGTGAGCTTGCAATTGTGCTGCTGTGTCTTATATTTTTTAAATATTCAACTGTGTTTATAACTGTATTTTAACATATTTAAAATGTAAAATGACAACGTTTGGTTTGTTTGGTCTATAAAATGTCAGGACAAAGAGTTCAGAGTTAGGCTCAGAATTTGTTAAACTTGCTTTCTGGAACATCCCCCTGATGTAGACCAGAATGTGCACCAGGCAACAACTTGGCTGCTGTTTACTCCCAACTATCCTGTAAACCAAAATACTTTCTTGGACACAGATGAACTTATGTGATGTTGAGATTTGTATGATGATGATGAAATTGTTTGCGTCTTCTTTTCTAGGTGTGGGACATTGAGTCTAAAGAGCAGGTGCGGACCCTGACCGGTCACGTGGGGACAGTTTATGCTCTTGCCGTCATCTCCACCCCTGACCAGACTAAAGTGTTCAGCGCCTCCTACGACCGCTCACTCAGGGTGAGGAAGGACTGTGTATCTGAGTGTGTGTGTCTGTCTGTCTTGTGTGAGTGTGGAAAGATGGATTTCATTGCATTCATACCAATATGAGGTTGTGTGTGTTTATAATAAACTTTTAAAAGGCAATGCTAAAACTGTATTATACTAAAGCACTTCTTAAATGTCTGGTATGTACGATTTACGGGGATTTATTGGCAGATTATGGCAGAAATAAAATATAAACAAGAACATATAAAATCATCCTTACAAAACAATTTTCTAGAACAAAATCCATCCCCAAAATATAATAGACAGGAAAGAAACAACAATACTCGGCTCATGGCCAGTGCCTTTGACTACATATGCGGTCGTTTTGGATTTTTGAAACACATTGTTGTCATAAAGTCACCCGACCTGAGTACTTGAGCCATCCCACCTTCAGTGTTTCTCGTGATATTAAGTTAATAACATAGTTAATAAAGATATTAAGTTGTCACACTAAATGCCCCCCTCCTGCAGTCTTTTAAATGACTGCATCCTCCAGGATCCAGAAACCATTTTAGGGTAGAAGTTAAGTTGTATCGTGAAATACTTACTGCTTTTAATGACACACATTTAATGTTGTGTGTGTGTGTGTGTGTTATCAGGTGTGGAGCATGGACAACATGATCTGTACCCAGACCCTGCTGAGACACCAGGGCAGTGTAACCGCCCTCGCTGTCTCCAGAGGGCGCCTCTTCTCTGGAGCTGTTGACAGCACTGTCAAGGTAGGACAGATCATCTCTCTGTACTGATGTTTACTGAGCTATTTATTACACTGTTTCTAGTGAATTGTGGGCCACACTGAGTCCTACATTAGACAAGAGGACATTTGTGTGTGATCATGTCGTATAATGCCTGTACTATAAGTTACATGTGTCAAACATCTGTCCATCCATAATACAGTTCAAAGTTTCATTTATTTAACCTTTGCTGTCTTTAAAGCATCAAACTGAACCCTGTAGAAGGTGTAGACCAGCATCATAAAAAGCATCTGTGTAATTTTAAATCAGTATGCTTTTATTTCATGATGATAAGTAACTTGTGACATATTTTACCTGTCCTGGCTCTTCTGAAGTATTTTCTCTTTCTCTCTCTTTCAGGTGTGGACTTGCTAAGCAAACACTTTCACTCTGCAGGAGTGCAGTTGACTTCACATGACGCTATGAACGGTAACCTTTCCACGTGATTTCCTCCTCCACACCCGTTTCTTTGATTGTGACTTAACGGCCTAAAGCCAATAATAACCGTCACTTCACAATCAAGCTGCATCAGAACTTAGTGTTGCTTTTAAAACTCATGGACATCTGGATCCGAGAGTCAGCTCAGGGTCACGCTCCTTAGTGACCTCATCACCAGTGCATTGCGGAGTAAAATAAGACGAGCTGCCTTACAGTTGCACCGCACTCCACCAGACCCGACGTTGACTGGACGCTGCATCGCCGTAACCAGAGCAGGAAGCAGAGAGTTTTTTTCAAACTCCAGACTGTCCTGCCTGCTTCCTGCAGACACACCTGCCATTTAAGAATTCTCCTGATGATGCCTAATGCATACTGTTCAATAAGTCCGAGGGCTGGTTTCACAAACATGGAGTGACACCACACTTGCTCAAAATGTGTATGTTATCCCAGAACGCACAAGAACGAAGATAAGACGTTCGAATTGGGACGGAGTTCTTTTATGCAGAAGAAGTAGCAGCAGTTTTATGTTCAAGTGTATGTGAATTCTCTCACACATTTCCATTTGATGTACTATTAGGTATAACTTAAGCTTAAGTCAAAATGCTTCTGTCATATTTTAGGCAACAGTAAATGCAACAATTAGAAATATGCTTTCAGCACGCTAACCTGTTGAATATGTTTCGATAAAGTAAACTAGGCCTACATATGTTCTAAATAAATTCCTATATGTTCTAAAAGTTTTAAAAACATTTCTCTTGAGAAGTTGACCCCTACTTTGTAGAACAGGCCTCAGGTAGTGTATTGATAATAACGCTGGCAGAGTAGCATTTAAAAAACATGAGTTTAAGACCTTGCTGGTTCGTAGCAGAGGATGTCCAGAGGAAGAGGGTTTGTCTCTTAACACTCCATTTCAGTTCGAGATGAAAAAAAGTGCACGTCACCATGGACGGACGCAGGTGTAATAACACATTTCCTCTCTGCTTGTTCATTGTGGTTGTCACCCAGCTGAGCTCTGTGAAACCAGCCTTTATAAAAACACCTTTTAATAAATGAAGACTTTACAGAGAATGACAGATGTATAGATTTACTGAGTTTTATATATTAGTGCCATGATAGAGCTGTATTCAGAGCCACCCGACGGTTGTACAGTTGTGTAAAATAACAGATAGTGCCGAGTCTGGACATGTGCCCATGAGAATGATTCACATTGGCCTACATACATCAGAGAGGGACAGGGAGAGAGGAAGACACTCTGTGTGCATGTATGTGTCTGTGATTGTGTTAATGTGAGTGTGTTCTCAATGCGTGCCATATGTGTGGATGAAAAGTAAGGAAAGACTGTAATAATGTGTCTTTATCTCCCCTCTCCCTGTCTCTCAACCCTCTCTAACCACATCTGGTTAGAATGGACATAACTACAGATTATTACTGATTGTTGTTTTATAACTGTAACACTTCATGGACTTACAGTGAAGGCAAGCAGTTGATTGTGTGCAATTAACCTTAAAACTCCCACAGGCAGATGCAGAGTAAGTGCCATTGAGCTACAAATTATGTTTTGGGACCCATATTGGGTTGAAAATATTAAAAAAAAAAAAAAAAAAAGACTAAATATGCCTGGGAGGATAGTTTTAATTTCATGTACATCCACACCCAATTTAGACACATGGGCTAAATGAGGTTTTTACAGATGTTAAGAAGTATTTTGCCTTCATTTCAATGCAGATCTGGCCTCTACTATACTTACTGTAGCCTTGATGAGAAGGGTAGTGGGGAAGAGAGGAAGTGTCTCCACTGGTCACAGTTTCAGTGATTTCTTGTATACTTGTAATCATGTAAGCCTGAGTTGATCGTTGATCAATAAAACTGTTGTACACTTTGAGAACTGTGGATCTGATTTATTTCAATAATAAAAGTTTATGTTATATGCACTGGTGCGATAAAGGAGCTGGTATTGTGTGACGAAGTGACATTAGTATCTGTTCTCCAAACATACATGAAGGTGTCATCGTAATAGTTTGACATCTTGAGTAATTTTTCTGTTTCTTGGTGCTTTTTTTTAACAAGTTAGATGAAAAGACTGATACCATTGTCATCTCTGTACAGTTAATATGAAGCTACAGCGAGCAGGCGCTTAACAGAAACACTGGGAACAGCTAAACTGTCTTACACAGTAACAAAATCCAGTAAAAAACAAACAAACAAAAAAAGTAGCTTTACGAGTAAGTTATGTACCATCTAAAAACAATGTGTCACTTTTACACTTTGGTCTTTGTACAGATTAAACAAACAGGATATAACATGTTAATTAGTGAGCTTTGGTGGTACTGGTAGGCAGATTTGTTACCTTTAAACTGAGCCAGGCTAGCTGTTTCCACATGTTTACATTTTTTTGTCTTGCTAAGCTAAACTAACTGGCTGCTGGTGTTTTCTTCATATTTACAGCACAAATACGAGAGTGGTGTCAGTTCTTCTCATCTTGACCTCTTGGCAAGAACTCGACTCGGTGTTCAACAGTCCGTGCTCCGGCTGTGCTTCATAATACACCACACATATTCAGTGGGAGACATGTCAGTCCAGTGCCTGAACTCTTTCACTGCGAAGTCACTCTGTTGTAACCTGTGCAGAATGTGTTGCTGAAATATGACGTCTCTGAAACAGATGGCATCTGGATGGCAGCATATGTTGCTCCAAAACTTGTGTGTACCTTTATTATCAAAGGAGCCTTCACAGATGTGACGGTAAGCCAACTATTTTGAAATATGTTGCTGGCCTCAAATTCAGAACAGGTGTATATTTACAAAAAAAAACCCCAAAGTTTATCACTTTGAATATTAAATATCTTGTCTTCATTCTGTATTCAACTGGATACAAGTTGAAAGTATTTGCAAATTCTGTTTTTATTTAAGTTTTACACAATGTCCCAACTTTTCTGGAATTGGGGTTGTAAGTCATGACTTTTCCTTCAATCAAGCACATTCTGTACATGACCTAAGCTAAACAAGCAAATTAAATGAAAACCCCTGTGTAAGAGTAACAGGTCTGTAAAAAGAGGTCCTACAAACTCATTTCCAGTTGGGTGCTGTATTACGGTCATGTGCTGCCCCCTGGAGGAGGACCTTGAAAATACAAAGTTCACATCACAACACATAAAGAGCCCGGGGACAGATCTGTTTGTATAGAACATTTATTTATTCAGAGCAGATGGCCATAAGATGCAGTCACTGCAAGCACACCACTGTCCAGTCACTACAACACACACACTCCCACACACACACATTTCATACAGTCAATAGCAGAGCAACACATAACACACACGCGGCCTCTCTCAAGCATTCACATACAGTCACTGCAGAGCAGAGGAGACACCAGTCAGGTATCTGTTCAGATAAGCACAGGCGGAAAATCAAATAAAAAACAGCTTGGCTTTTTCTTTTGTTAAGAAAGAAAATGAACAGTACTTTTGCTCAACAACATGTTTGACCATCTCTGTGTTTTTTTTCCACCATCTGCGGTATTTCACCTTTGTAGCCTGACCCCAATCCCCACTCGCCCAAACACACTTCAAAGTAATGCCTGCAACATGAGAGATGACCAAAATGAGACCCAAGGAAGGAGGAGAAAAGGCTAAATGTTGCTTTAAGGTGAGTTTATCAAGCAAGAACATCTAGCTGTAAGCTGCAGCTGGGAGGAGATCAGGGACGTGTTTGTGTTGTCAAAGCATCTGAGATGATAACCAGAGTTGACCTTTGACCTCTGTCCAGCCTCAATAGTATGATCGGGGAAGTTGTCGTGGAAGTTAGGTTACCATGCATTCACGTGCTGCAAAACACATTAGAAGAACTCAATTTCTGCCTGGAAATTCACATGAACAGGTTGGAAAAGAACAAGAACAATTTGGTACCTGTTTTTTAAGCAAAATAATGACATTTGACCAACGCAACAGGAGTAAGAAAATTCGAATATAGACCATTTACTGCACATGTGGTAACAGCTGCACCAGCATTCATAAATGGCATTTTACTGATTTATATATATTAGTAGTTGTTCAGCATTTTGGGAAATCCTCTCATTTGCTTGGATGAGAAGATGATACCACACTCATGTCTGTGTGATATATATGGAGGAACTCCTGGCTAGTAGCTGGCTAGCATAGCTTAGCACAAACACTGGAAACATGAAATATTTAGCCTGACCCTGACCAAAGATAAGATTTTGTATGAATTAATGATGATATAACTAAATATGTGTGCTAGCTAGCTTTTACTGCATTTACAATCTTTATGTTAGGCTAAGTCAACCAGCTGCTAGCAGTATCTTGATATTTACTGTACGGATGTTACAGTGGTATCAATCATATAACTACTCATAACGCTAAGCAAGAACACAAATAAGTGCATTTCCCAAAATATCCTGTTATTATTACTTTTTATGTTTTGACCAAGTGGTACTTGTTTTTTTTAACAAATTGATGAAATTTGAACCACACATCGAGTGTTTAAAAAAATCTAATATAGACCTACATTTATCACATATCTGATAACAGCTGCACCAACCATGATCACTGCTGTTTTACTGAGAAGTCTTTCATTACAGGCATGTGTTTTGTAAATTTACATTTAAAAGTAGTTGTTTGAAATTTTGGGAAAATCTTGTATTTATTTGCAGAGAATTAGAAGAGAATATTGGCACCAATGTTATATCTGCATGCTATATATGAAGCGACTGCTAGCAGCAAGTTAGCATAGCTTAGCGCAACGGCTGGAAACATGAACAGCTAGCCTGGCGCTGTCTGCAGTAATAGTAAGAAAAAAAGGTGATTTTTAATATGTTTTTGTGTAAATTTGCAAGCTATATAGTTTTTTTCTGTATGTCTAGTCTTTATGCTAAGCTATACTAACCAGCTGCCCGCTGTAGCTTCATGGATAGACATGAAGGTGGCATCAATTATACCCACTAACTCTGAGCGAGACAGCAAATTAGCGCATTCCCCAAAGTACTGCACCAATATTATCTTTAATGTTCTGACAAAACAGGACATGAAGCTTACTTGGCAGCTTACTAATCAAACCAAGTTGCACGTTCCTACAAGCACGTGAAAGCACTGTGCAACATGTCCACAATGTAGCTGTCTTTTTGGAATAAGTTAACTGTTCAGTCAGATGGAAAAGACTCAGAGCAAAATAAGATCATTTGTACGGAAAACAAGAACAGCCCTGCTTGCAATGTTTTAACAATGGTGCTACCTCAAGATCACAAGTTAATTATTTTGTTATCTTGGGTTAACAAAGCTTGTATCCTGTCATAGCAGATTGATTTATCTCAAAAAACAAAACAAAACTCTGACTGAGATAATTTATCACGAGAAAACGATTTTTGTTTTCGTGAGATCAAAGGATAATTATGGATAAATTGAAAATGATCGTCTGGTTCATTTGATCAAAACTTATTTCAGCCTTTAAGATAACTGTCATGACTGTCGGGGAGGATTCACAACTGAACAGTAATTCAAGATATAAATGTGTAGTTTTGTTTAAATGTGTAGTTATGAACAGACAATCTGCTCAAATAAAGTCTATTATTGTCATGGTCTGGGGTTTTTGTTGGTAATTTCCTGTTTTACTCCCTTGCCTTCTCTCTGTGCGTCCTGTCTTTGTCCTTTTTGATTACCTTTTGTTTCACCTGTGCCTGATTGGTTCCTTGTATATTTAGTCTGTTCATTGTCACCCTTTTGCGTCAATCCCCAGTGCTTTGGACTTCTGTTTCATTTTTGGACTTCGTAGTCTTCGTTTGCCCATAGATTTGTTTGTCCTTTGGCGCTGTCTGCATTTTTGGGTCCCTCATCCTGTTTAGTTTGACTCATACGACAGTAAAAGAAATTTAATAATGAAAGAAATTACCACTGGCTATGCTTGAGTCAGGCAGGTCCAAAGCACCGGGGATTGACACCAAAGGGTGATAATGAACGGTCACAGGAAAAGAGAAACACAAGGATTAAATATAGAAATGGTAATCAAAAAAGGGTGGGAAAAGGACCAAAGCAGGAAGTAAAGCCACAGAAATGAGAGGGAAGGCAGGGCACAAAATACAAAAGAAAATGACCTACAGAACCCCAAACCATTATTAATTATAATGGCAGAAGTAAAGACATTATTAAGCCGTGAGACTTGCAAGCCCATCTCACTGTACACTACATAGCATCTCCACATAGCCTACAGACACCTGTTGACTGTGACTCTGGACTTTGATCAACTTTTATCAAAAAAATTCATAAATAATAAGATGAAACAGCCTTTTGTTTTCTCTTGATAATGGGTTGATTACATTGTAATCTAAAGATAACAAAACTCCTTTTCCTCGCAATAACAAAATAATTACTTTGTAATTTTGAGAAAATATGTTATTTTTAAAAAAAAACAACTGCATGCACAGCCGTTCTCTGCTCCCGTATGTGTTCATGTCAAATGCTGATTGTGAATAACAAACAGCAAGATGTCACATGTGGTTACCTGGGTTTTGTTTATGTCCGATGATTTTATGTTTTGAATATCACATTTCATTGGTGACGGTGGAAGGGCAGCGTACTTTTCTATCATGGCATATCAAATAAAGAAAAGCAGAACAAGAGAGAGATCCTCATATATTGTACATACCCATCTACTGTATTGTAGTCAGACCAAAATCACAAAGCAAGGCACATGTTTCAAAGGAAAAAAAACAAAACTGAACATTGCATTTAAAATAATACAAAAATAATAAAACAGAACAACAAGAATTGCTTGTATTATACACATTGCCACACCTGGACACATGTACATTAAAAAAAAAAAAAACATAAACGCTTCCTGGAAATATCCCAACATGGTATCCTACAATGATTCATCAGCTCGGACCACTTAAGCATGGAGAAGCAAACTGATTCAACACTCAGATTAGATCTGTTTACTTTGAAAAATAGTCATCAGGGTGACACACACATCATAAATACACTTCTTTTTTTGCAAATATCCATATATATAATCTCTATTTGATGATAATTTAAATACCACATCTATTCTCTGAATTCTTATTCATTTATAGAAGGAGTGTGGCTGCTATGGGACTGTGAAACACTGATTTTCTTAATGGACTGAGGTGCAAATGGAATATCAGAGTGTTGCACCTCAGTGGATGCTGGTTGGTTTGGGGAACTTAAAGGGGCACTCCATCAATTTCCCATACAAAGATGAGTTCACTAGTCCTGGTTAGTACAGCTCAGTGTGTGAAAACACTTATATAATATCCTCTGTGGCTCTGGAGGGGTTTTCATCAGGGTTATTGCAGCGAGGCCTTGAAGAGCATGAATTTATAATTAAGTCTTGGTTATAAACTGGGGTCCTAGGATTTGAAAGACATGGGGTTCTACCAGGCAGAAAGGGTCTAAAGTAAGACAGTACTGAGTTGCATAATGGGAAATGCAGGATCCAGTGCTTCTGGAGCTTTATGGAAGTGCAATACTGAATCACTGGAATGCCCCTTTAAACAATGAACTGAAATAAACCATCCAGCTTCACAGATCTCTGCCGCCGCTCGCTCCATCTTAGCACCTTTTTTTAAATCCCATGAACGTGCTGTCATGGCAACACACTGTATAGTAACCATGGTGAAGCCGATGAGGATGGTGACGGTGATGATGTAGATTGTCATGGCAACATGGGGTGGGAGGTTTGGAGAGTGTGGGACGAGAGGAATAGAGATAGAAAGAGGACAGTTGTCCACTGAGGTGTCAGAAAGGGTTTCGGTCCTCTTGAGATTCATTTTTTATTTCTTGCAAGGAAAAATTCAGGGATCCCACACAGGGATTTGGTTAAATTATGGATTTTAAAGGGAAAAAATAATGAAAGGTCTTAAAAGTAGGGATGCATCAGTATGATGGTGGACACTGACCTGTGTAAATAGATAAGGTATCGACCAGATGTGATCAATCCACATATAAAATGTAGTGTTTTCACTATCCATTCACTCACTCAAGACAGACTGCTGACTGACAGGCTGAGGTTTCAATGCCATAGCGATCCCAGGCCTCATGTGACCTTACATAATAATAATCCCATCCATCCATCTATCTTAAACTAATGGTAACCATAAAAAATATTAGCACATTTGTAAATTCTGGATTTTTCGATGAAGGAAGAGAAACATAATTTTAAGATTTCTTAAAGGTACTGTTTGGTGTTTTTAGCAATACGTAGCAGTAATAGCAGGACCCTGTTTTGTTTTTATTCCCATGCAAGAACATGGGCAACACAATCCACTGTCCTACCAGCTGGTTTAAGTTATTCCGCTCATTGTTGGCAGCAGTAACACTCAAAGAAAGATCCTAATGTGCCAGCTAGAGCTGCCTCCTAATAGTTGACTGAACAGTTAGTCGGTGCCAAGAGTCTTCGTCAACCATGTTTTCATTTATCTGTTAGTCACAGAAAACATTTGTCCCGGGGGATTGTTGCAACAAGGACCTTTTCTCTTGTGGCACTGTGGTCACTGGCAGACTGCTGCTAACTGTGCTGTTGCTACCATTAGCTAGATAGCTCAGCTAGCAGTCCTAGACTGGCGGGTTCAGGTGGGGGCAGAAGGTGTGAAGTGATTGGGGAGCAAGTTTCTAGCGAGCTAATTTGCAAGTATAAATTATCCATCATGTTGATAAGTCTGTGCATATTTGTTTTTGGTACGTTGGATGTAATTTATTCCTGTTTTGAACAACAAAATTATACTGTGTTGAAATAAATTAACAAAATGTTCAGTGTCCAGCTTCTTGCAGTTATTTTTTAACAGGCATCTTGCTTCGTGCCCCCAAAATATATATTTCAATAATTAAATTCATATCATAAATGTGCAATGACTAGTTGATTAATGGGTTGAACTAACGACTGCTGGATGACAAGGGAAATCTTTAGTGGGGGGCAGCCCTTGTGCCAACAAAGGCAGTGAAAAACAAAACTGCTAACTAGCTAACATGGATGCTAACAAACAATGGAGGAATTCAAATGTTTCAAAAATAAATGAGCTTTTTTTGTGGAAAAACATATCAGACATAAATCACTGTTCAAATCAAACTATTTAAAATGTACCAGGAGGGGAATTTTGGATCACAGGTTTATAAACACTGGATAGGTAATCTGTTAACACTGGATTAAAGCACCCCTACTTAAAAGATGAATTCATGTTCATGAAAGATTTTGGATTTTTAAACTTGAGATGTTTATCACAATCTGACAAGATCGTGAATCAAAAGGTTTCTATGATAACAAACTGATTTTCAGTAACTGAATTTCAATCAAAAGGTTCAATTTTTTTGAGTGAGTGTGGGAAACCTGAAGTTTGTTGCTAAACCCTTGTTTTTTGTTTAATAACAGCAGATATTCTCACTGTAAAAAAAAAGGGGTGAGGAAACTCATCATTTCAAGGCATCTGCCTTCACTACATTTCTGAGTTTTAAATCAAATTCAAACTCTTTAAGTTCTGAAATAAACTAAACAAACGTTTGCCAACCTAGAATCTTTGTTGAGATCATTTACTTTTCTTCTTTAGATAAAACTAAAACTTTGAGTTTTAGAAACTCATAAAGTTTTGTATTCAAATTTTTTTCTCAGTGAGCTGTGAACCTGATTTGTTATTATTTCTATGCTTGAAAATTAACTGTCTGCAAGTGAAAATGTTTAAAATATTTAATTATTAACCATCATTCAATTTTTAGGGGGTTTCTAAAACTCAAAGATTCACGATTATCTAAACAAGAAAAATAAAAGTAAAATCATCAACTTTTTTTTTTCAAAATGGAAGATTATGAGTTGGGCTCAAAACCCAGAAATCTATTGAAGTGAGATGCCATGAAATGTTGCATTTTCTCAACTTTTTCGTTTTACAGTGCTGTAAATCTGACTAACTTAATTATCACCACCTTTCTATCCAAATCCCTTTAACAGCTTCCTGAAATCCTTCTCCAAAACTTTCCATAACTTTCTCTAAAACACCTGAACATCTGCTTTCAGACAACCTGCTGTAGCCTTACTGCAGTTTTCTTCCTCCCTCCTCCATTTCTCACTTGAATTTATCTTGTGCAGGCTCCCGTGTGTGTGTGCAAGCTGGCTGCATGGGTCATTGTGCTTCTCCTAAGTGTGTGTGTGCGTGAGTGTGTGTATGTTGAGGGTGATGATGAGGATGCAGCAGCAGAGTGTATGAATGCAGCCAGGGCAGGAAACTGAATTTTGATCCTGAAATTCCAACAAGCTCACGTACACACACATCTGTCCTTATCTCTCTCACACACACATACATACATACACACACACACACACACCTCAGGAGCTAAATAGTCTCGTTTTGGTCACAGATAAAAATCTTTCCACCAAGTCATTTACATCGTCACAACACCAGAGGTCACCATTCCACACAGAACCAAGACATCAAACCAAAGAGCTAGAGATTCATATTTATCGGTATATTATATATTACTGTGCTAATGCAGGACTTTTTCAGTAGATATAAACTCTCCATGCTTAGAATGTACACATACCATACTATGATTCATTACACAGTTGGTTCTTCAATCAGTATTAGTTTAGTTTATTTGTTCGCCATGATAGCTTCAAAAGTCCATGTGGAGTTCTGAAAAGACCCACGCTTTGATTGCAGTCTCCTCTGTTTTGTTGCGTTTCTTCATCTTTCCATCTTGTGTTCTTTTTTCTTTTTTTTCCCGTAATTTTCTCTCCACGTCAGTCGTATTTGGTCCTTTTTCTAACCCTCTCTCTTTTAGCGTCTCTCTCTTTATCCATTCTTCATTCTTGCGCTCTCTCTGCCACATGTCTGTCCAGGCCTGTGGCGCTGCTCCATCATCATTTTCATCATCAGCGGCAGGAGATGAGAGGAAGAGGAGGAGAAAAGAGGTTTTTTTTCCAGAGCAGCGTGGACGGACGGACGGACGGGCGGACAGGCGACAGGAAGAGTGAGAAGGGGATGAGCACGACAGAGAGAGAAGGATGAAGAGAAGGAGAGAGATAGAGAGAGAGATAGAGAGGCGTATTGCCCATTGTGCCATCTGAGTCACTCCTGATGCAGCGTTGCCGTGGAGACACGCTGACTGGTTTCTATAGTTACTCCAACATGGCGTCCAGCTGGTCGGCCAGGTCATCGAACATGCTGCCGATGTCATCGAGGATGCTAACTGTGGTCTTCTGCTCAGCCACAGAGCTAAATTACACACACACACACACACACACACACACACACACACACACACACACACACACACACACACAGAAGCACAACATTATACCAGCTGATACTTCAAATCTTAAAGACACAATTTGTAAATCCTGCTCCTAAGGGTCTCTCACATTAAAACAATAACAGAGGATTTAGTTTGATGATGTTGTGAAGTGGTGTGGGATTATGGGAGTTGTTGTCTTCACTGATTAGCAACCAACATAGCTGATGAAAATCTATCTAACCTGACTCAGGCAGAAATCATGTTCATGGACGAGATAATAACATTTTTTTCATGTTACATTTAGTCACACTTGCCGACTTCCCTCCTCGCTCTCTGACGTTTGCAACGTACTGCCTGAATATGTTTGTTGCCTGAAGTTATAGCTACAAGCAACTAGCTAGCAACAGCTAGCATGATAGGCACCGTACTTACATTTGGGTTTTTGCAGATACTCAGTACCGATACGAATAATTAATAATGCCATTACTGTTCTTACAATGACTTTAAAATCAAGTTTTATTTTCATCAGATGTTCCTCACAACAAATTGTTGTTGGTGTTTCCCACTGATAGTGTAACTGTGGTTACTGTTCGCATACATTTTTATTTTATTTGTATTAAGTTACTTTGCTAATCAGTGCTCCTTATTAAGCTGTGCAGTTTACTGTGTGCATTATATTTTTCAGTAGGAATAATTCCACATTATTATGGACTTGCAGAATTAGGTTTACTGCTACATACAATGTTACAGCACTTAAAATATTATTTTAATTTTACGTTTACATGTGTAGTATGTTTGTAGTATTAAGTTGCTTCTTCATGCCCCCCTTGCCTAAGAGCACATTAGTTCCTACCTGACATTGTTTAGGAGGAACAGGTTTGAGTGTAACAGTGGAGTGTTTTCCCTGCTGTGAACCCAAGAGAGTGAAGCTGGGTGTACTGTATTGTTGTGCCGTTTTGGTGAAGACTAACAGGAGAACAAAGAAGCGTATACAAAGAGAAGTTGTATCCCGCTTATTAGCCGCAGCCAGAAGGACTGGAAAACACTAACAATCAAGAAAAGAGGGTTACACACTTGTGACCGTGGTGTTTTTTCCCCTTCATCTTCAGATTAATTAGCCTGGTGGGACTGATTGGACAGTGGCTACAGTCTACACCTGCACTCTTTCAGTTTTACATGGACTGTTAAACAATTTTATGGACAATTACCAAAGAGTGACGCAAGCAGTAGCTTTCTTTCCGCAGCAGCTTAAGTTGGACAGTACTGTGCAGCATGTCTCTACACTGGATGATGTTGAGGACAATGAGATTCTCACCGATAATGACGCCGCAATCAAGAAAAAAGGGTCGGCATTTTCAAACTCCTTGAACTCTGTGCCATGTTGGTTCTTTAGATGTTTTATCAAATTGCGTGTGTTGAAGCGGCTACTTTTCTCAAAGTGGTAACGAGTGTAGTGGTATGGCAGTAGTTTTATGACTATGACTATATACTGATAATACCCAATGCTGGTATTGTATCGATGCATCCCTAATTCTTAACGGACCCATGTCAGGATCACCACACCAAGCCCTGAAAAAACACTGCCTCAGTGTTATTGGCCTTTACCACCAGTTTACTGCCATTGGTGTCTGTTTGAGTGTGGGCATGGGAGTATTTGTGAGGTGCACTTGTTTGTGTGAGTATGAGACTGTGTGTGCGTTTGTGCTCCTTACTCCTCCTGCCGCAGTATCTTATCCTCCACGGCCTGCAGAGCTGCGGCCAGCGACGCACTCGTCTCCTCCAGCTTCTGATGCACCAATGAATCCACACCGAAGTCTGTCGTTGTAGGTGCCGGCGCCGTGACTCCGCCTCCGGTCATCCCACTATCCACCGACACACCCCCGATGGAGGAGCGAGGGGGCTTGACAGGTGGTGGGGTTGGGCTGGGAGTGGCAGGAGTCTGGGGCGTCTGTGGTGTAGTGGGGGTCTGTGGGGTGTGGGGGCTCTGAGAAGACGGGCTCACTGCCTTGGTGTTTGGTGGGCTGGGGATGTTGGTAGGGGGGAAGTTGGGGGGTGAGCTGGTCTGTCGGGCCACTGCGGGGTGTTGCTTGATTGGAGCAGGGGCATGGACCGGGGGGTGGTCTGGGGGGCTGGTCAGGGAGTGGATGAGCTTGGCCGGTTTGGGCGCCGTGGGCGGGGGCACAGGTTTGGGTGAGACAGGTGGTGGGATCTTCTTTCCTTCCACTACAGATATGAAGAGAGACAAAAGAGCAACACCGGATCAGTGATAGGCATCTGTATCTACTGTATTACCTCAACAGATTTTCTTGCCCTAATTAGTTTTAAGTCTTGTGACAGGAGATGTTCTTAGACCAAATAAGTCTGGGGCCTGGGAACTGCCCACTGCCAGTCACAGGTACTAAAAGTATAGCAATGTCAATACTGTGTGACATACATCACTATTGAAAGGCTACTGTTATATGCTGTTGTTAACACAGTGTGACGACCCTCTGAGCAGGCTTCTCTCTTCAGGTGCCTGGTTGGCCGCAAGGAGATTTAGCTCACCTGTTGGGGGTTTAAAACGGCTACTGTGACAGGAGAGGTCAGTATGCATCAGCCAAAGTGCTTTTCAGGTTGTCGAACAACGTGTGAAACTGCTCCCCCCTCACCTTTCCGATGTTTTGAGTACAGCTGAACAGAGTGCAACACCGTGAACGCCTTCTGACTGCCAATGTGGTCGGACAACATGTTGAACAAATGTTTAAAGCATACTGACACCTTTGTAGACTGAGGTTGCTTCAGGGTGTCCTTCAAACAAAGTGCTTGTCAAACAGTGTTTAAAAGCCCCTCACCAAAACCCTTCTGACGTTGAAATTGAGGGGCCTCTGTAACCAACAATTCAGTTCATCGTGTCTCTTCCCTCTTTATGACAACAGTTGTTTTTTTTGCACCATCCTCCAGTATGGCTGTTTCCCATAGCCATAAACAGAGAGATGCTGACTTTACTATAAAGCAGCTGCAAATTTCAAATTATGCCCCCAATCCTCACCCCCACCTGACACAAACACACCATTATACAATGTGAGTACCTGGGCTTCCAGGCGTCCCAGGGCCCGGCAAGGGGACTCTCTTGTTGGAGGCAGGGTGTGGAGGGGTTTGCGGGCCTCCCTGTCTCTTCATCTGTGCCACGACAGGCTTCGGAGAGACTGGGGGCTTTGGTTTTCTGACTGGAGCTCCTTCATTGCTCACTGGAGCTCCTTGGTCCACACTGTCCCTGCGAGGAGCAGCATTCACTTGCGGCTGAGGTTGAGGTTGATATTGGGGTTGAGGTTGAGGTTGCGGCTGCTCTGTCACTCCAGCATCAGACACCGGGCGGCGTTTCACGGTGGCCGTGCCGTTCTGGTAGGGTACTGGCTGCGTGGTGTTCGGCTGCCCCGTCCCGGCGGGTTCTCCATTGGCTGACGCCATGTCTACAAAGCCCTCAGGCTCCTTGTCGCGGCTCTTGGGGCGTCGTTTGACGGTGGACGACTCTTGGAGGGTGAAGTCGGTGCCATTGGGGTGGGGCTTGGAGCTGCGGGGCCGTCGCTTTAAGGTCGCGGTGGCCTCAGCACTGGAGATGTCCTCCTGTGTGTAACCACCGTCTCCCTGGACACCCTCACCGTCACCCTGCAGACATACACAAAATACACACTAACGGAAAATTCATACGTTCATGACAAGAGGTTATTTTTGCACAAACAGTCACTGACAAAGATATATGGATAAGACAGAAAAAGCTTAGAGGACATAGAAGCTGACTATGGATTTGTTATACATTAAGCACACTTAATCTTAGCACATTACATTACATAGATAATGTAGATAGATAGATAGATAGATAGATAGATAGATAGATAGATAGATAGATAGATCAGACAAACATATATAGATAGCTACCTGTCCTTCTCCTTCTCCTCGACCCTGGCGGCGGATGGTCAGGCTTCCCTCGTCTGCAAATGGCAGGTTCTCTGATGAACTGCCACTGCCTCCCGAGCTAGGGTGGGGGGAGGATGGTGGGTGGGGTGGGGAGGAATTTACAGGGGTGGGGGGGGTTTCAGGTTGGGCAGCGGGAGAAGGGACAGCAGAGGGAGTTGGTTGGTCACGCCTGGCAGCCGCCACTAGCTCAGTGACAGGGCCACTAATGGTCCGTCGTCGGTTCACCACCTCACCGTCCAGACCAATGGCATCACGTGTTTTACCCACCTGGTAAACACACAATTGAACAATTGCTTGGTCATGCTTGAGTTCATTAACTACATATATAAATGTGTGCAGTATATGTAACATTTTTTATCACCCATTCTTGAGAATTGGGACAAATCATGGCTTCCCTAAAAAATGATTACTACTAACGCTCTAATTCAATTTGTTTGGTATAAATGTATTTTTAATGATTTATATCTATGAAATATATGTAATTTATAAAATATTTAGGTCTGCTTTAATTTTCTTCAAATTTCTCAATCGCAACAAGTCGACTAAATGAGAATTATGGTTTAAAATTAAGGATTTTGATTACGATAATTCTCAGCAACCTCAAATATGTAATTGCTCTCACTACAACTACGCTGACATATGACAGAGTTGACATCTATCTTTCTTTAATAACTGAATAATGTGTTTGCAATAACTACTTTTTTCAATTTAATAAAGTAAACAAACAAACAAACCAAACAAACAAATAAATAATAAGTCAAAACAGTCACGTGCCTGTATGTGACGCCAACTCCATCAGTTGGCTGTCAACTCTGTCATAGAGAAGTTAAATAAATGTTCATAATGATTCATAAAATCAGGTGAACCAAAATAAAAAGACAAATTACATCATTAACAGAAATTGTAAGTAGGCAAAATTATAATGGTATTTAGATCTTAAATAAAAATATATCATAACTTTTGATCATTCAACTAATTAAGTAATGCAACAAAAATCACTGTGTGTCTGTATAAATCAAAATATAAATACAAATACCATTTTGTCCCAATTCTCAAGAATGACTGGTATGTGTATATATAGTATTTTTATGGGGAATATTTCTACAATCACTCATACAAAGTGTTTTCTACAATACCTGCAGGAAATTCTTCTGCAGCGCCATGCCTTTGGGTCCACCCCCTATAGAAGACATCTCCAACATGGCGGCAATGCTCCTCACACTACCCACACTGCTCGTCTCTACGACACCTGTCTCCACTGACACCCCCAGGTCACTGGCTCGCCGCTGTTGGTGGTAAGGCACGTCCAGCATCCCCCCTGTGGTGGTGAGCGTGTTCGCCTGTGCATTGGCATCTGTCAGGTTGGAGTTGGAGCTGGAGATGGCAGAGCTAGAGCGTTTGGGTGGAGGTGGGGGCGGGCCTTTTTTCTTCTGACGGAGAGCAAAGGACTGTGTCTGGTTGCGGTTGACAGTCTTGTCCTGGTTGCGGACGGAGTGGCTGCGGCTGACGCGGTGAGTCACCGTGGCGTATTTACCTCCTTCGGTTCGGACGACGGCAGAACTCTGACCTCCCACCACCTCTGCTTCTCCTGCTCCACCTCCACCTGCCTTCTCATCACACTCACCATCTGAGACGGCGTACCTGTTGAGGCTGTGGGCACGTTTCTTCTGGAGCGCCGAGGGCTCTGTTCCCTCTCCTTCGGCCAGCTCAGCCTCTGGCGGGAGGCAGAGGACCGGGACCTGTGGCTGTTGGCTCTCCCTGATCTCCATCACCTGCGTCTGTGGGTGGTGCTGAGGGTGCGCCTGGTGCTGCGGCTGGACTTGAGGCTGCTGTTGTTGCTGGGGCTGAGGCTGTGGACACGGAGCTCCACGGTGGGTTGGAGACTGAGGAGGGTGGGAGCGCGGCGACTGAGGTCTCTCACCCTGGATGAACTGAGGGGACGGCTTGTGTTTGGCCTGCGGGGAAGCTGTACTCTGGACGGAGGAGGTGGAGGAGGAAGATGAGGTTCTAGTCTTGGTGGGAGTGTGAGGGGGTGTGTAGGGAGGTGCAGGCTGGGAATGGGAGTGGGAATGACGGTGTTTGCCTTGAGAGGAGACACTGCCTCTGTGAGAGGAGGAGCTTCCCTGACTGCTCTGCTGCCTCATAGTCCGCGCCTCCTTCTTCGGTGGCCCACCACCTCCTCCTCCTCCCCCTGTCATCACCTCATCATGGTCTTTGCTGAGGGTGCGTGTTCGCTGAGCTTTGCTGACCTCCTGCCCTGGCTGGGTCATAGCACTCTGCAACTCGGTGCTCAATTCGCTGTCCTGGAAGGTGCTCATCTTTGGAGACATGACCTCTGCATAAAGACAAAGAGAGCCTTAAAATGAATCTTAATCGCACCACAGCTCATGACTGTGACAGGAATAAAACTTTGAGGGAAAAATATTTGACCAGAGAAATCTCATTAGATAATGTACCACACACTCAAACAGGTTTAAGTCGAACCTCATTAAAAGTTTATTATCAAACTTTTATCTGTTAGCTCACCGTCTGGAGGCGGACTGTCCATTGACATGACGTCCTGCTGCTGTGTGATTGGCGGGGGCTTCTTTCTGAGGGAGCCCCGCCCCTCTGTATTGCGCTGCATTTCAGCCAGTCGCTTCACCGCCAGCATCAGCTTCTTCTGGTGGCCTAAAATGTTGAAAGATTGAAATTATCATTCTTATCCATTAAGATAAATAGAATTATTATTGTTATTATAAATTTGGATATAACATTTTGATGAATAACTATTTAATTACATTTTTTCTGTCAGTAACTGTAACGGATTACAATTATGTTTATTTAATAATTTAATTACATGTAACTAGTTACATTTGGTCAGTTTCGGGCTGCACTACACTAGGGTTAATTTAAACACATTCCTCTGTCAATACTGTCTTTGTATACAGTTCGCAACATAAATGTTTCCCAAAGATGGGACAGTCTGACCGTGGGAGCAGTTATTTAAGGTGTAGCACAGTGAACTAGCAAAGACATAACATACTTGTCTGTCCATGGTGCTAAATTTTGATGGCAGACATAACACATGCAGATTCTAGTTTTTTAAAGAGCATACTGTAGCTATCACGGTGTTCATATGTTCTGATGTACAAAATGTATTGATGTGTACAAAATCTGTATGTCTTACCCAGTTTGGTGATGCCTATTTCCTGTAGGTCCTCCCAGGTGATGTCGGTGATGAATTCAATATTCTCGTAACCGTTTTGCACTAACACCTGATGGTACTGGCTTAGACCAATAGCAGACAGCCACTCTCCTAGACTGGCCTATAGGAACACCAGAAACATGACGGCTCACCAGGCTAGCCGACACGGACGCCAGATGCTTTGCATCTAACGGGTCACCAAACCATAGTGTTGATGTGTGTGTTGGGTTTTACTCACAGGTTTCTGCTCAGGCAGCCACTCGGTCACACTTAGCTTGTTGATTTCTGATGTCATCTTCTTTCTGTGGCCTGGTTTAGTTATTCCAATAGCGGTCAGATCCTTCACACACACACACACACACAAGAAAACACACACACAAGTCAGATACAGTAGCGGCACGTCTGGGTTTTTCCTCCACAAAGTGAATTAAAATCTCCCCGAGACTCCAGCAGCCTCTCGCACTCAGTCACACGCTCACACACAGACACACACACACACAGAGGAAAACTTGCAACACAAAGAAACAAGTGACAGCGTGACATCTGATGAAAGCTTCTGCCATTTGAAGAGAATAGAGCAGAAATGTAAAATGTCTCAAAATCATGAGAAAAGCAAAGAAAGCAAAAGCAAATGTCTGCAGTGAAAAGGAAGCATCTACAGGAAAGAATCAGATCTGTTCTCTATAATATAGTTTCAATTAATCTCTTTGCACTCGTTATTTCTGTCGTAAGTAGACCGACAGACAGAAATTAAGTAAAAATTATAATGTACAGATTTATTTGAAACCACAAATATAGTGCCTCATCCTGTCATTGTCTGTTTACTTTTGTTTCTGTGTATTTCAGTGGTAGTTGTGGTGGACGCACTTACAGACATACATGAACAATCACAACCCTCGCCACACGCACACACACACACACACACACACAATTGGTTACATAACTCATAAATTATGTGTAGACGGGACACAAACATACAGTAGAAGAGCTCTGGATTCTACGACACATTTCTAATAAAACCCTTTTTAAGTCAGCTCAGCTCATCATGCACAGCACTGCAGTGGGTGTATGTGTGTGTGTATACAAATAATTTACGTAAATTATTTGTATGTAGGTTAGCGTGGCAGAGAGCATCCACCTGGTTCCTCAGAGCAGGCAGCAGCAGCAGTGTTGAAGGTGATGGAAGGGTCAGGAGGTTGTGTGGTTATATTAAGATTATTTTTTTATTATAATTTCTCCAATTTAAGCTCCAGTTTGTAATTCAGACTGAGTTGACCCTTTCTAAGTCCCACCTCTTTTTGGAACCTCAGTCAACTTTCTACTTTTCTGTTTCCTGTTCTTAGGTATCTATGTGCTAGGCTCGTCTATGTTTTAAAAAACATACCAAATTTTGAGGATGGTTCAAATATGTTACTGGGGGGGTCAGTAAAATTGATATAGTCACATGTTAAGTTGCTAATGTTAGCAAAACACTAACTCAATCACTAGTTAATCTAGATCAAGCTAGCTAGTTAGCTGGTGTTTTGCTTTGAAGCAAAACATTGGCACACTAGCTAACCCTAACCCTAATCTACACCGTTCATTATCAAGCTAGTTACATGAGATAGCTAATAGGAAAAATGCTAGCTAACTAACCAGCTTATCTAAATCAATAGCTTTTTACTGACACTAGCTCTGTGACTATATCTATCTGTTGCATACAGCTACATCTTTTAACCATCATCAAAATTTGGTTTCCTGTTCAGCATACATAAGCCTAGAACATAGCATATTCAAGTATGAAAAACAAATTGGAGAAAGTTGACTGAGGTTCTGCTGGATACCAAATTTGCTCACCTGTTATTGGAGCAGAGAGCAAAACGGGGTGGGACTTGGGAAGGGTCAATTCTGACATTTTTTAGAAGCTTGTCTGGTGCTACTTGAACATATGATGCAGTGAAGGAGGGTGAAAGAGTATCACTGTGAATATAACATGAAATATATTCATGTGAACTTTTTATTTATTGTTTTTAATATTTAGTTTATATAGGTACTACAGCAGTTTAGCATTTGCAGTAATTTTGGAGACTCACATGAGACAGTTAAAAAAGAATGGTCAAAATCATTGCAGCATAGCCCAGGTCAGTTTTAGCCCCTAGTATAGATCAGCCTATATCAATGGATCCTGCATTTTCCATAAATGCACTTCAGTTCCGTTTTTCATTAAACTTTTATGCATGGTAAAGGTCCACATCTTTAAAGCTCCTAAAACCCCACAAAGGGGTAGAAAGACTCATGAGCCATGTTGCCATTAACATATTTTTATTCGTAGTTTGAAGCCTCGCATTACAAAAAGGTTTATGGGAATGGCAAAATTGAAATTCATCCTCAATTTCACAAAAAAGGGTTTTATACTCTAAGGATTTTTTGTTTGTATTTTTCGAAAAATAATTTAGTGGAAGATGGAAACACCTTTTCCAGATAAGTTCTAATGAAGGGAAGATTTAACTCACATGATCACGCACTGACGAGCTGCTCGTGCTTCCAGAGAAGAAAAGGCTGTTTCCGGTGTAATGAGTATAGCTGACATGACAGAAAATTACAACTTGCCAAACTAAAGAATAATTTCCTGAAGATCTCTCTCCATTTTTCTCTCATAGGTGGCTGAGGGAACTTAGGTTTGATGGTCCTGGTTTGGAACTGGTTTTGATTCCAGTTCATGACTGCTACTCTTTCTACACTGTACAGCAATGAGGTACATATGCTGTACCAAAAACTTGTAACAAAATCATTCTTTGTGTAGCTTACTTTATTTACTTTAAACTTTCTGATGGAAACATGCCTAATTCGCATCTTCTGTTTTTTTCTTTTTTGCCACATTTCAAAAGTTTGCTTCAAATTTCCTTGACAATTAGATGAAAACATGCCTAGTATAACAGTAATGTAACAATGATCATATCTAGTTATCACGGACAACATGTCAGCAAATGTAGGCCTACTAACACAACCATTCATTTTGAGTTATATTCTGGCCATATATTTACTGACCTTTGATATCTGGTTTAGTCTCCACCAACTTCTGAGAAACATATCTCTGACTTTAGATGCTACATGCTCAACTCTCTCATTTAGAACTCATTTACTTCTGCCTACCAATATTCTTGTTAGACAGATGACGTAAACTCAAATTGTCAGAGTGTACTGGAAGTAACTATCTAATTGTTTGGGGGTTTGAACCCTGTGTGAAACTAGAAGCCAGTGTTGACTTTTATTTTTTAAGTTCACGAAACAAAACTACTTGGTTAGGTTTAGCAAAAGATCATGGTTTGTCTTTGCCATGTGCTTGGTGCAAATAGCGTTTTGGCTATCGAGACCTAGGTGCCAGTCTCTGCCATGCTAAGCTATAGACACATTAGCTATTCTGCCCTGGATGCAAAAAGCATTGTTGGCTACTGAAACCTAGGCTTATTTATTTTGATAAATGCCAACATTTATCCTTTTTTAAATAGAGCAGATATGGTCTTACTCCAGACCATTAAATAGGCAGAATTATGATAGCGTGCTTTGTTTATACTCATCGTATCAATAGTTGTGCATTTTGAATCCACTCAGCCTTAAATATTTGTAATATCCTTAATTTGCATGTTGGAAATACATCATTACCATAGACATCATATTTTTGCAGATCATATTGTGCAGATTTTGGACCCAGAATTTTTAATCTTTTTAATTTTATTTTTTTAACAGAGATCAAGCAAGTCAGTATCATGTGAAGGGTGAGAGGTGAAAGGTTCAATCAGGAGGCAGGGGAAGGAGAGCTGAGATCAGTTCAGTTGAGTGCTTTTAATTGTGCTCTTTTAAGATTTTTTAAAGGAAATGATACACATGCATCTTGGAAACATCAAGGACAGCACAAGTCAAAGTCGTGCAGACTTGTTTCCATTGTGGTCCTTGGAGGTGCCTGTGACCTCTCTGGGGTTCAGGGGTCAGTTGCCTTACCTCCGGGGTCATTCGGCTAATGGTGGGCAAGTCATACCCAGCGCCCAGGAAGTTTGGAGCGTAGACCTGCAGCTGAAAGTCGCTCAGCCATTGGACAACGGCCTCTGAGCTCTACGGGGAGAGAAGACAGGGGGCATGCTGTCACTGGCTCCGTGTCTGCTTTGTTAACAGCCACTTTTTCCCAACAGGGCCAAACAGGGGCCACAATTTAAACACTAAAACAAGGAACTGTTCAACATTTCTATCAGTGTATCTTAACAAATGCCACTGAGACAAATCCTTATACATTTATGGAAGATTACAATAATTCAATGGCATTATAACCCAGCAGGCTCCCAATAAAGTTAATAAATTAGCTCAGGTTAGCCCTGCTTGGCCCTGCAGTGAAAACCAGGCTAAGGTAAGGAAGGAGAAAGGCCCTGCCTACAGTATCTTACATGCTACAGCAGGAGATTCAGATTAGCAGCAGCAGGCTAATCTACATTTTACAGCGGAAAAGCAAAAACAAAATTGAATAGATGGTTCTTTTCCTCCTACAGAGGCCACAAAATGCTATATTAATGTGCTGATAAAAAATATATATCGTATACGTCTACACACTCATTATTGTTAACCCATTAACTGTTCAGTGGCCAAAGTACACGGTGTGTGGATGAAGTGCAACATCCACTGTAATGACCTGATGCTTGGGCTGGCTGTCAAAGCTACGGAGAGGGATACAAACACCTCGGAGCCAAAGTTGTGGAAGTAAAAGGCCAGTGTTAGTGTTAGCATTAGCTTAACATTAACCTTTCCTGTTCAGCTTACTTCAGGGATAACTCCCTTCATTTCATTTTCCAGCATTTGGTAACTGACACACTGTAACCTATACTGTACATTTACTGCCACATTGACAACTAAACTTAGGTTTCTGCTCGGCTATTAGAAGTACCGCTCTCCTTCACTTGCATGCTGCACACACTTACTCACTGCCTGACTCCTTAAGGGAGCTACACTACACTTATGACAGTATAATTAAATAAAGTCAGATAAAACATAATTATTAAGACAGTCAAGGTTTGTCACTGTGGTAAAAAAAAAAATCCACACCGTTACAGCCCTAAGTGGAACTGTAAAACCACTGCATAACTTCTTCCCACGTCCCACATCCCTGCTGTCTGTCTCTGTCCTGCCTGACTCCTCCTCCTCTTCTTCTCTTCTTCATCTTTCCCTGAGACCCTCCTCCTCCTCCTCCTCCTCCTCCTCCTTGTCCTCCTCCACACTGGCCCTTAAAAGATGATTGGTTTTCTCTCCCATCTTTCATTTTCTTTACCCTGAAATATGAGGATGATGGGTGCTGAGGAATCAGGACTCTAGCTAACAGATGGCTGTGAGAACATGGCTTACATGACAACACACACACACACACACATACACAAGGTTTCTTGTTCACACACTCGTTCAAGATCAAGCCGGAGATCTTCCATTCACACACTCACCGTGTCATGGCTGCATCCGAACACTCGCAGCACGGATGAGGCCAGTTGTGAGAGAAACCGCTGGGACATCTTGGTGTGTGTGTATAAATATATATAATCTGTGTTTCTGTGTGTGTGCGCGTGTGTACAAGAGTAAGAGGGTTGTGGTTGAGGTGACTGACGAGCTACATTCTCATCATGCTGCAGTTAGATGTTGATAGTGGTGATTGTCTGTGTTTGTATGAAAGAGGGAGAGAGGATTGAAGCTGTGGGAGTTTGGGACTGTCCTACCTTCCCCTCGCCTTGCCCCTCCCCCTTCCTGGTTGCCGTGGCGTCATAAGGCGGCGCTTCATGGAGTGGACAGCCCGATTGGCTCGGTGTCCGAGAAGAGCCTGCGGAGCCTGCCGGAAGAAACACCATTGGCCAGTTTCAAGCTGTCGCCCTATCTCTGTAAACTTCCGATCAATCAACAGATGAGTTTACTTGTCTTCCAGGCTGACCTCTCCTCCAATTAATTACTGGTCAGTCTCTTTCTTTGCTTTTGAACCAATCAAATTCTAGCTTTCCAAGATATAACAAGCCCTCCTAACCAATCACAACCTTCTACACTTCCTCCTACATCCCCTGCCTTGGCCATCTGTCTGTTAAACGAGCCAAGAGCTGTGTGTGTATACTGTAAGTGTGTGTGTCTGTGTGTGTGTGTGTGCATAAGTGATATAATGTCATCTTTTAAAAGATCGGTGGATTAAGACTTATTTTTCAAACCCAGCTCTTTTTCTTTCTAATTTGAACCTTTTTAGACATTTCCCTTCCCCTCATTCTCATCAGTTTCACAGTTTCAACACTTACAAATATAATCCTGTATAATCCTACAGTAAGTAAACTTATTGCAGTGAAACCAGGCCTGGTTCTAGGATGGTGCAAAAGCATGCATTGCACCCTCAGTTTAATATTTGACCAGTCTGATGTGGAGAGAGGTCTGTATGGTAATACCGTAGCAGTCTGATGTTGTTTTCAGGTGATCTAATGAAGGTAAACACACTGGGTGGTGTGCGTGACAGCACTGCGCTCTGGTGCTGCACTTCTCAGAACATCATTTAAGACTTTTTACAACTTTTTCCAGTTGTGTTCCAGCACAATCTGTTCATCAGCGACCACACTCGAACATGTAACTCCTAGAATTTTTTACATTGCTGGTGTCATTGTAGATACTAATGCTCCCCCTCTGATTTCAGATGCACCCCCAGTCATTCTGTTCTGGAACCGAGCCTGATACAATCACAGTAACCGCATTGAAGAGGGAGTAACCCACTGTCCTGTCCCTACCTGCAGGCTGGTCCACAGACTTGGACTGCTCCATTAGATGCTCCTTGGCTTTGGCAGACTGGGACAAGACTGTGGCTAGAAGCTGAAAATATACAAACACATATGAGAACACATGAACAAAAAAAA
>JAJHUR010091341.1:0-26625 GCA_027495735.1 Lutjanus campechanus
AGGCGGTATTTTTTTAATAAACCAATCACTTATGAAATATTTACCTAGGTGTGTTTTTAATCTTTTAACTGTATTCACCTATGAAATGATCACTCAAAAACCCAAATGCATAGAAATATCAAAACAGTGCTTTTGTGTACTCAAACACAGTAAACCAGTACTCACGCCTATACCCAAAAGTATTTTTCACAGTCCACTTAAAAACCCAAGCGCTTGGTTAATGTTCCTAACCGTTGGGGCCCATTTGAAGAGTTGGTGCACATGAAGTTTTATCCAGTGAAAAGAATTTAACCTTTTGAAACCGGGACAGTTCACACAGTCTGCTTTAACACAGTCCGGTGCCTGTATCCTTCACTCGGTTCTGTTCCAACGGCAATTACTCACGCGACCTCTCACTGTTGAAGCAACATGGCGGTGCAGCCAGCCAGGCCGTAGCGCGATGTCCAGACAGCTCCCGTCCCGTCCCGTAGCTCCCCAGAGTATCTGCGACACGTCCTCGTTCTCTGCCGACACCTCGTCCGCTCCGTCGTCACCGTCCGATCCGTCTGCTCCGTCTGGTCTGTGAAGCAGGCTAGCCCTCTGCCACTAAGCTAACTCACAGCACGAGCTAGTAGCGGAGTCCATGCTAGCGCGGCTCGTAAAACTTCACCGTCGTGTAAAACTACTCACACTCGACTGAGACACTTGAAAAGATGCCTGTGGCCGGTTAAAGTCTCTCTGGCAGTACAATATCCGGGCCAACTTTAGTTTTAGTCTCCAAACATTGACTTAGCTCTCTCTCTGGCTCTGCCGAGGAAAACTGCAGCCAGCTCCTTCGCTGTCCCGGTGGAATCTGGGATACTTCCTCCCAGGGAAAACTCTAGTCTTTTTATTAAAACAAACAAAACTTGACCCTTATGATTTTTTGACCATAGAATATTTTTAAACATTATAAAACATGAATTTCAGAACTAATATATGAACAATATTTATTTTAACAGGCCTATCGGAAAACCTGAAAAACCAGAGGATTCTGGGAAATGAAGTCCTTCATTACTCTGTGTTTTAGAAGCAATATAAAGGCAGAATCTGCATATTTTTACCATCACTCAAATTACAGAAACATAGTAAAATAGAAAATGAATGTTTTTACTCATTTTTAGAGAACCCTACAAAAGAATTATTTGTCTCTCACCATAAACTTATTTATGTGAATTTAGGTCCCATGGGGCTCTCGAAGTGCTCTCCAAAAAGGAATCTTGGTCCATAAAAGTCTGCCCAATGGATTTATTTATTTATTTATTTATTTATTTTTGCTAATTAGCGTAAACTGAAAAACAGTAATAAGAACAGAACTCTTCAGATTTTGATGTCAACACTAAATCAGGCATGCAACACTGCAGGATTGAGATAGACGTCTATTATAAAAGAGCAAGATTGGTCAAACATGGCTGCCATCCATCAAAATATCTTCACAAATGGCAGAGCTTAGAAGTAAAATGGCTATTACTCAATAACAATTTGACTAATCATAATAAAATTCTTTAGATATCTTCAGGACAGGTTTGACAAAAGGCTTACTGAAGCATTTTTGTGTCCAACCTATAGGGGCTGCCACAAATACCACAAACCAATTTTCATGTACATGCTCTAAGGACAAATATTAACCAAAATCTTAAGTACTGTATTGATTGGTAACAGTGGGCATCTGCTCCTAAACCCTATTTTTCCTTTGACCTGCAGTGCTATACATCCATCTAGATACTTTTGGTGTAAGCTGCAGAGTTTTGGAGACATCGGCCGTAGAGATGTCTGCCTTCTCTCCATTATAATGGATGGCACTCGGCTTACATTTGAAAAATTCAGCAGGAATATCTCTTTCCAGAAATCACAACCTGTCACTCAAGATAATCCTCAGATGTTGTTGTATGTGTAAGCATTACTTTCCTTCTAGTGTAGAAACAGTAGTTCAGGTAAATTCTACTTAAGGAGGAAAGTATCTCTGATCAATTCTACTGTAAAAAAAAAGAAAATAGTTACAACATGAAACTGTTCACAACAAAGTCTGTGGATTATCTTGAGTAACCAGGTCATGATTTCTGGAAACGGACACTTGTATTTTTTTTTTTAAATCAATATCTTTTTTAGCTTTGAGCACCACAAGATGAAGTAACTTTTCCTGTCTTTGTGAAGCCTAAAACCCACTCACTGCTTTAATTTTGACTGACAGAGCTACTTCCTTCTGTTAAGTGCAAATGGGCTTGAACCCACCAACTGCTGCTTGTGGCTATATTTCATCTTTCTTTTCCTTTTTTTTTTTTGAACAAATATGTGCTGCACCATCAATGAAAATCCACTAACCATGCAGAATGGCCCAGTCACGTTCACAATGATGCAGCTATTGTGTGGATGAATGTATTCATTGTAGTCTTACAACCATTTACAACCATTTGAATTGTAAATGGGTTTTTTTTTTTGTTGTTTTTTTGACAACCTGAATCCTATGAGAATGAATTGTTCCCAATCTAACTCAACACTGAATTCTGAACAAATGCAAAAACTTTAAAATCACCTTTTACCCTCTGATGACTAAATTGCTAGGTTGGAGCCTGGTTGCTAAATTGCTGCTGTAATTGTTATCCACTGAATGGGTTTCACAGAAGAGTTTTAGTGTAACCCAGTCTAATTGCAAATTACATCAAACTCAAGAGAATCAGAATAGTGGAGGTGTTGATGTAGATCCATGCTGTGTGTTTGCACCATGAGCCATGGAGTCAGAGGGGAAAAGGAGGAAAATTAAAACTTATGTAACAGGGGGAGAACAACAAAACAAGATATGTGGAAACGTATTGAATTACTGCTGAACAAAACACGGTGAAAAGAAAAACATTTCACTGATGATGATGGAAAATAATGAAAGGAGGCAAAGCCTGTCATTAACCGAGACAATTCAGGGCAGTGCCAGAGGTCATAAACTTTTTATGGTGTCCTTGTCCTAGCCTCTGACTGATTCTGCCCACAGCTCTACTAGTTTACCTACCCAGTTTCATATACTCTATAGCAGTAACCAAACACCAACATTTCCAGATCTATAAAGTATGTTTCTGTAAGCCTGAACAACGTATAGGCCCCAAATCTTCTATATAATGAAATAAAGTGCAGATGCATAAGTGACACTTGATTATTCATTTATTTAGAAGGTCACTCAGTAGAGTGCAGATCTCCATCAGGCAACTCGAAAAATATTGACAAAGTAATCAAGCCATCATTTGAGCAGTGGCGTCTCCCTCCAGTATTCGTGTGATTCAATGTGATTTTTCAACACTGTGTATTTTCGCTGTTTTGTAAGTCAAGGACAAGAACAGCAGTTGGACAAATGTTTGCATTTCTTCTTTTTTCTGTAGTAATTCTGACATCCCATCTTCATGTCAACCTTTTTTCCCCCTTTGTTGACTATCTTTCCTGTCAACTATCTATCTATTTTTCATCCATCCATCCATCCATCCATCCATCCATCAGCATCTTTACTGACTTCCCTCAGAATCCCCTCCATCCCTGACAGTAGTGAATGTCTTTGACTCACCTCTTCTAAATCACACTTAAGACAGAGTCGGTCCTGTTATCCTGCCTGTCAGTGCAGCAGACAGAACACAGGATGACATGTGACTTAAGGTCACATGGTAGGACATAAAGCCAGTAGCAAGCTGTGGATTACAGTGTTGAGGTGTAGACAATGTTTCCATGATACTATAGGTTCAAAAACTCCTTATGACCTTTGGAAGAGACCCGCCTGTGTTTATCCCACCTGACTTGCACCTTATCGCCCTGATCCACAACCCGCAGTTATGTGTTCACACACAGTACACAGTTTTCCTGTTGACCAGACCACAATACCCGAGGCTGCTGCGGTGTAGTTCAACTTTGACTAAGTGGTAGAGCTGGTTGGCTAATAATGGAAGTTTGGTGGTTTCATCCCATATCATACTCACCACTCTGACCAAACAGGAGCTGGCATGGAAGCCAGTTTGTCCACTGTTCCAACAATAACTTACTCTGGTTTGTTCAAATAAAATCCTTAATTCACCACGTGAAGAGAGTGCAAGGAGTCTGGCTCTGCAGGCTGTTTACCTCTCACTTCTCACATAGCTCTGAGCACTTGGCTCTGGCTAAGTCGGTGTGTACTTCTGTATTGGCCTTTCTATTGGACTTCATTGTCACACCGTACCTCACCAAATGAAACTGAAGTAGAGGTCATCATCATAAACGATGGACCACCATTTAAACACTAAACTATTTTCATTTACTAATTAATTCCAAGTTTCAATATCCGTGAAACTCGAGACTTCCTGTGCATATGCTACACACTGAAAGACTTCCAGTCACTCAAAGGGCATCATTCCACCCGTTTCTTGTTGTTAGTTTGAAACATCTCCAAGAAGAGTTGACTTTCACTGACAGGGTTCACAGTGGCAGAAAAGTCACCAGACAGAAATGGCTGGAAATAATTAGTGAATTAAACTAGTCTGTCCTGTAAAAGAGGAGAAAGTGAGAGCAGCAGAGTGGACTACTGCTGAACATAGTGCTGTGGAAATGTACATTATGCTAAGTAAGTATGGTGGATTTATCAAGTGATCAGATACTTTCACCTCTCCTCAATGTTCTGCCAGTACGTGTTCCTGCAGGCCATGACTTTTATTTGACAATTATTTGAATACCAGCTCTTATGTGAGAATTTAGATACTCTCATTCACCTTGTGACAGTCTGGGAGGGGAAGGTCCACAATGGAAATGATTGGTCTAGATCCTAAATCAGTAGTTACTGGGCCATTCTGCAAAATAACATTACCAAGAAGTAGATTTTTTTTGTACTGTAACACACTCTAGATGTTTTAACATCAAAGAATGCTAACAGCACCAAAAATGTGTAGACAGCAGCTGCTGTCTTTCGCAACGTGTTTGGTAAGTAAAAACTTGTCAAAAGCACTTGCCAAGTCTACAAGGGGTGACTGAATATTTTTACTTAAAGTATCAAATAGTCTATTACTTATTAATATGATTCTCACTCCCAACTTATCAAATATGGCAGCTTGGTAATTGCCCTTTCAATCTTGTACGCTGTATGTACCCCTCTAGCGTCATTTCTGGAAGTGCCATGTTTTGATGTGCTGTTAGAGTCAGGTGACGTAGTATAAAGAGTAAAAATGTCCACATTTGGAGGAGACGGGGTGGTAACCTGACACAGCAGCTGGTTTGTTACACAGAACCATCTGGGAAGTGATCCTTAGAAACTGAAAAGGGCAGGTACTTTCAAAAAAACAATTGGCAGCTGATTGTATGTACCACCTGTCTGTCACGTCTAACACGGACTAACTTCAACCAATTCCACTTCTTTCAATGAAGAAATACTCTCCAGTTCGGATGTAACTGTGGCTATCACAGTATCTACGCTAACCTCTTCAAGAACCTCTTCATTGTTTGTTCAAAATGAGTCAATTCCATGGAGGCTTCTCACTGTCATAACACCTAAAACCACGGCCGCAGCTGCCAGTCGTGCCTCCTAAGAGGCTGATTGGCTGCAGCACTTTTGGTGTGGACACAAACGCCTGGAGAGATTGATTCCTCCATGATCTAATGGATGGATGGATGGATGGATGGATGGATGGATGGATGGATCAAACACTTTCACCCAGGATGTCCCATGAAAAACTAAAAGTCGACATCGACTTCTTTTTAACTTGCATAAACGTATGTAAGTCATATAACTTAAGTAAGTTAGGCAAGTTAAACTGGTATTGCAGCTTAGCACACTGAGTTTACGCTTGTCGTATGAAATGCGCTATATAAATAAAGTTGACTTGACTTATGCATCCATAAGTGTGTGAGGGTCCCCTAGAGTCATTGTGATGTTAATGTTGTCATGAGAAAATTGCTCGGTGTGGACATCCATGTACAACCACATTGTGACCACGTTGACTCATTATTTTGAAACTCTAAGTGGAAGTTACATATTTATTATTTATTATTGATGACTTGACCATGGAGCCCTGCACATCCAAAACTGACATTAGGGGGGGGGGTACATAAAGTGTCAGTGTTTGAGGCACTGACCCAGCTGCTGTATTTGACGAGTTAGAAGTCAAAAATTGTTGTCCTTTCGTACTTGATAGATTTTTGGTGGAGTGTTCCTTGTAAGTTCTAATAAATGAAATTCAAGTTAATTTTCAAATCTTCTAAATTTCTTTTTCCCTTTCTTATTTTCGCCACACATCTGTTTCAAGCATTGTGTATATATAATCAATATTACTGCATAAAAATGATGTGTGAATTGCAGTTCATTGTGACCATAGCCACAGTGGTTATTGTGGTGACTCTCTCAATAGTTTCTTGTACAGTTGAAGTAATAACAGTGAGTAGCAACAGGGTCAACAGTTTTATTGATTGAGTGTAGAGTTTGCTCTTTGCTCAGAGAGAATGTAGCATCACGTTGTCCACAAAAAAAGGTTGTGGTATGTGACACAGCAAAATCAATGATAAACTCAATATTATACACTGCAGTGTGTCAGAAAGGCGGTACTCTAACAACATGACAAAGGGGAACCACAGCAGGCATCTTGGGAACAAGAGAGTGTTTTAAAGCTACTGAAAAGTCAAACCTCAAAACAATATGGGTGTTTGCTGGGTTAGTGGTCATGGCATTAGCACTAGAAAATGTCATTAAATGCTTTTAATTGCTCAAATGTTGTTTTGTACTTAACGTTATCGTGTTTATTGGATGGTTCAGATTCTGTTTTTGTCTGTCACTGTTTGGTCTCATGAGAAAATCACTTTGATCTGGACTGAAATATCTCAAAACATCTTTGATGGATTGTCTTTGGTTATTTGGTTCAGACAATCATGTCCCCCTCTGGATGAATTGTAATAACATTGGTGGTTGTCTGACTTTTAATCATCAGGACAAAATTTTATTTCTCCAGTACTTTAATTTCTGACCAAATACCTGCTGATATAATGTCATCTTGTCAAAATCTTTGTCTCTTTGTGCCTCAAATACACACACACCGAAATGTATGAACATGTATTTTACCCAAGCATAGGACACAGACACGAGGAGTAAGGTAAAGTTATAGGTTTATTGAAGTAGATGGCAGCGTTTTGGAGGAGTGGAGGGGCCCAAAAGTCAAATCCAAACCCACTCAGACTCGTTAATATAAGTCCTGCCACCCAAAGCGTGATTAAACACACATACACAGTCACTCACAAGTATGTTGGTTGGCGCAGCTCCCATCCCCCTGTGGTCTCTGTACTGCAATAATTTTGTACTGTACCAGCCACCAACCGCTTGGAACTAGCGAACTGACTACTGCCAGTGACTGTCATATTGTTCATATTGTCTACTCATATCTATCACTTTACTATTATTATTCATATATTGTCTTGACATCATTGAAAGGAAGTCACAAATGTAATCTTGTACTTCTGCAATGACAATAAAGATATTCTATTCTATTTTAATAATAATAATAATAATAATAATAATAACAAACTTAACACAGTTACAAAGTGCTATATAATAAAAACAGAATACATTTAAAACAAAAGCAAAAGAAAATGATCTAAAAGACAAAAAAAAGACACACTATCAACACAAGGAGAGTAAAATTACAGAATCAATAAAGAGACAGTTTTAAAAAAGCAGGTTTTAAAAAGTGATTTGAACAGAGTTTGCTGCCCTGATCTCCCCCGGTAGGTTGTTCCACAGTCTCGGGGCACTAATTGCAGAGACTCTGTCACCTTTATGTACAAATCTTAATCTTGGAACAACCAGCAACGACACATCCGAGGATCTCAGGGAGCGAGAAGGAACACAGGGAACTAAAGCTAAATGATTAGGGGCTAGGCCTCTCAGAGTTTTCTAAGTAATGAGCTATATCTTAAAATCAATTCTAAGGGAGGCCAGGATGGGTGAGATGTGGTCATGTTTCTTGGACCGAGCTAGAATCCGGGCAGCAGAGTTCTGGATGAGCCGGAGACGGGAGAGGGATATTTTGCTGATACCAGAGAGTAACAAATGACTGTAATCTACACGGCTGGTTATGAAGGGATTCATATTCTGCAGCTGTCGGTGTGTTTCCTCAGCGATGAAGTGCCTCGCTTGCAGATATCAAAAGCTTCTAATTCAAAAGCTTACTTTTTGGCACTTTTTTCCCACCAGCAAAGCCAGTAACAACACAATTCTCTTTTTTCTGATCACACAAAATTTCTCCCAAAGGTCCAACTTGGACAATGTATTGTCAATATTTTGTATTCTCCACTTGCTATTTTTGTCCTTTGTGTCCTCCATTTTGATGTACTAGCTAGCAGCAAGCCTACATCACTGCTGATCACTGACATCCCATTATGCTTGATAATATTATGTGATTTAGATGTTAAAAATAAAGAATATAAAATATATACGTACACTCACTGGCCACTTTATTAGGTACACCTTGTTAGTACCAGGTTGGACCCCCTATTGCCTTCAGAACTGCCGTAATTCTTTGTGGCAGAACTCCAACAAGGTGCTGGAAACATTCCTCAGAGATTTTGATCCATATTGACGTGATAGCGTCATGCAGTTGCTGCAGATTTGTCAACCGGACATCCATGTTGCAAATCTCCCGTTCCACCACATCCCAAAGGTGCTCTGCTTGATTGAGATCTGGTGATTGGCGTACAGTGAACTCATTGTCATGTTCAAGAAACCAGTTTGAGATGATTTGCGCTTTGTGACATGGTGTGTTATCCTGCTGGAAGTAGTTATCAGAATATCAGAATATGGGTACATTGTGGTCATAAAGGGATGGACATGGTCAGCAACAATACTCAGGTAGGCTGTGGCATTTAAACAATGCTCAAGTGGCCCAAAGTGTGCCATGAAAATATCCCCTACACCATTACACCACCACCACCATATGTATCCTCTGCAGTAGCCGCTGCTTCGACTCCTGCCCGCAGCCCATTTGTTGCATGTCATCCCCGCTCTCTCTGCCCCCTTTCCTGTCATATCTTCAGATCTCCAGCTATCTCTATCAAATTAAGGCAAAGATGCCACCCCCCAAAATAGTCATGTCCATACTGAAGAATTTCTATAAATATACATTTTACCCACTGCACAACTTTTATTAAGGCTGTACGGGTTCTGGGACTCTCTGCAAGAGAGTGAGAGAAGGAGCACTGCACAAACACCGTGCTCACAGACACGCAGACAGACAGGAAGCTCAGGAGACAACGGGGAAAAAGGGAAACAGAAAACACAAGGGAAAATACTGGGGTACTGCCGAGGCTGTTACACAGTGTTCGACACGCCGCAACTTAAAACACATGCAAATACACAAAACACAAGGAAATTAAGACAACATCTTCACCAATATGACAACACATGCACAGCATTTAGAGAAAAAAACAAAAAAAACATCTCACTTTGCAGCATTTTCTAAATGCTGAGAATGTGTTTTGGTAGTGATGATTTCTTCATTTGCTTGTGTTTTGCTTATGTCATGTGTTTTCTAAAGTTGCAGTGCATTGATTTTTCAGGGCCACTGTTCAAGTGGCTGCAACCCATTCTCATTCCCAGGTTGTCAAATACCAACGCTTTGTCACGCCCCTAAACGTCTCATATTGACACGCAAGGTACCTTTTAATGTCATTCTCTTTTTTTAATCTGTCTCTTGTGAGTCCCCCAAGTTCATGGAAGGAAGATTAAATTGCTGGAGTAGCTCTTTAACTCTGCATTAACATGAGGAACATCAGAGAACAAAGACAATTTGTGTCCTGATTGTAAGGACGAACGTCTTTGTAAGCACGAACAGAGCGCTCACTTTGCTCACTTGTGACTGATATCCAAAAGCAGTCCCACAGGAGGATGAGCTGACGCTTCCCATTACACTAAGAGAAGAGCTCACAAGTGTCAGAGCGAGGACATGGAGCACTGCAGGAAAAACGTAGTGCTCCTACTTTGTTAGAGTGAAATCTTCTTTCAAAATAAAAGTCAGAATAAACCAACATGTTGGCCAATCGCTCACTATATGACAGTTTGATTGAATTAAACACTATACTGTATGTGTTATTAGTGCTGGTCTCCAGGTTTCAGTGCAGGACCTGATTTTAATCAAGGTGCACACTTTCTCACCTGACCTGACTGATTGATGCAGTCAGTAAATCCACACCAGACTTCTCAGCAGAGGAATATGACATCTTGTCCAGGAGCTGCACTGCTATAGTATATTATAGCACCTCAAACATGCTGCCAAGGATAAATTAAGTCCTTTTTCATGTGTTCATCCTATCTGAATTCATTGAAACATTTGGCACAGTTAAAATTGAGTGCTATAACTGTGACATGAATACTTATGTGACAAATTTTCTGATATATACGTACATGTGTTGATTTTCTTTTGCTAAACCTGCAGCTGACCAGAGGTTTGGACTTGTTTCATATGATTTGACTTGACTGAATTTGAACTTAAAGATAGTGTAAAGCAGCAATAGATGTTTGGTCTGTTTTCATCAACCACCCAACCAAATATGAATGATTAGAAGAAATATTAAGTATATAAAATTAGGTCTCAAAATCACTGGGGGCGTGTCCTCTCTGCTGTCTGTGTCAAACACCATTATGATCTGAAAACCACTTGAAACATGGATGCTCCATCAAGCAACTTTCTTGGACATGTCCAGACATGTTTGAGTCACCAGAGCCAGAGGACGGCAACAGGATGTTTTTTGGGTTTTTCAGGTTGTTGGAACTGAAGTGAGCTGAAGTGAACTTTTGGGCAGATTTGGAGTCGCTGAAGGTACGTTTGTAATTGATTGTTAGGGACGGTGAGGGTTGTTTATGTGTCGGTTGGGACTTATAGCCTTATACATAAAGCTTATATAGTCGGAGACCATGGCTTCGGCTCGTCACTGAGCCATGTTTCAGGTCCACCAGTTCTCAGTGTTTTCACGTGTTTTCAGCAACTATGTTCTAATATGTATAATGTGTTTAGAATGAAAAACTCCATTTTTCCTTTATAAGGACTTTAATGACTTCAGACTTGGCTTGATGAAATCAAAAGACTCCAATTGGACTTTAACACCAATGATTCGTGACTTCACATGCACTTGAGCCTTTGGACTTGAAAATACTTGATGCCTTCCCCCCAAGCCCAAAGATTAAAGTCTGTTATTTAAAGTGTGAATCCACAAATCAATGAATTTCCCTTCATTTCCTGACTCAACTAACATTAACACTATTCAGTCTCAGCAAGCTGACATTTATAATTCCCCAGATCCACTTTGTCTGAACCCATCAGACCCCATTGAGTTACAGGAGAGAACCAACTAAAGTTACGCCACTGAGCTCCAGTTGGAATAAAATGATACCAAAGATGAATTAGTTCACATCTAAAAACTACAAGTTGGTCAAGAAAAAATTAATTGCAGTATGGAGATGCAACAACTTCCAACTTAATTTGACATGTGAAGTTGCACAAAGAACAGTTGAACAAGTTGATGCTCTGTTGTTAAAACTACATTTGAAAAGAGTGTACAATCTAAGGTTGCTGTATATGAAAAGTGCCCTGAGATAACTTCTGCTCTTAATTGGCACTATATAAATAAAACTGTTCTGACTTGGCTTGACCTGCAGTTGACAGATACTGGTCAGTGGAAGAAAAAAGATAATAAGAAGAAGGGCTTTAAAATATATCCTATATGTCTGTATCAAATAAAATACAGTGAACATGGTGTGTAGATTGTGAGGACTGGCCTGCTCTATCTTTTTTAAAGGAATTTTTGGGGCAGTTATGCCTATATTATAAAATTAAGAGCTGAAGATGACAGAACAGAAGATGTGAACTGGTGACTGCGTGCACCCTCCTAGAGTCTTATCTTCACAGTAATGGTTGCGAGGTGTGGTGCCACCCTCCCTGAACAGAAAGCAAAACCGAAAACTATGCTTATTACCCTTTTCTCCAACATAACTTGTTTTTGAATTGTTCTTTTTCTGTTCAAGATTGTTGTAACTAGCGAACTAGCCCACCAGTTTCCACAGTTTTGAGTAAAACTAACTCATCGTACTCATCATGTTGCATTGCACATTGCACAAAGCAAAATGCATAATGACCTGTAGAATATGACGTGCCTAACTCGATTTGTGCATCAGGTCAAGGAAAACCTGCTAATTTTGGTTCCATGGGAACCAACTTTTCAGGTTCTGAAGCAGTTTGCTTTTCATGCTCTTGGGGGTTCAAAATTAGGTGCATGGACAGGAGCAGAACCGGTTTTATAATAGTGGAAAAGAGCATCTTTTCATTTCACTCTCAGACAGAAAAGAATGAGCCTATTACCCGACATGTCGAACCATCCCTTTAAACAAAACCATCAGTGATTGGCCAACACGTAAAGCATTCAGTCAGGTGACAGATTGAAAGGAATCAATGGGTGGAATCAGACAAGCAGTCAAATGAGCTGAATGAGTAATCGAACACATCCTGTGCATACAGCAGCAGACCACAGGGGAAGATGTCCTCTTTCATTTTTTGGCCTTTTCCCCTATCGACAAGCCTTAATATACTGCACACCTGAATCTCACAGCACTGCAGTGCACTAATGGATGATAAAAACGAAAAGAGAGAGAAGAAGGAGTGGTGAGAGGAGGAAGGAGAGGAAAAAAATCCATGGCGGTTGGAGTGGGGAGTGTGGTACATGTGGGCCATGTTAATGAAAGGGCATTTATCACCATTAGAGCGGTGATGGACGCTGGCCCAACTGTCTTTCCCCATGGAAGGAAGACACCCCTACAAGGCCTTCAGTGAAGAGAGGAGAGGAAACAAAGGGATGAGAAGGACAGAGGGAGGGGAGTCAAATTGTGCATGCTGTTGCTCTCCACAGCAATAATTACCTTTCAATAATCAAAGACACACACCAGGAGTGGAGCTGCGAGGCACACAACCACTATCTGTGTCTCCATGGAGTCATCACACACAGGCAAGACTCACTCACGCTAAAAAGCTGAGGTGTTTCACCAGAGAGAATTATTGCTTTAAATATGCAGAGTGGTGACAACCTTGCGGGGAGGAAAAGAGCACTCAGAGGGGATGGGGAGGGCTGAGGATGGAGGTGTTGATGTTTGGCGGAGTAGCAGAGGAGACGACAAGAGGAGGATCTGAGGTTAGTTTGTCTACAGAAATCACCCTCCACCCATCCCTCCAGGACATGGTCACGTCCAGCTCGCTTTGTAGATACTTTTTGTGGGAGAGATTAGAGAATTTGAAGCAAGCATGCAATTCCGTCATTGGTCGAAACCAATGTGTGCTGAAGCATAAGCAGATTTTCACCTCTTTACCTGGTCATCAGACAGTCTTTTCTGGCTGCAACCCACCTTTGGCAAAAACAGTAATTTTACCTTGCAGATCGTGGCAGTTGCTGGTCTACTGCTAACCTGACATGTCAGATGGTTTGTTACACAGAACCATCTGGAAAGTCTGGAAAAGGGCAGGCACTTTTGAAAAGCACTTAGCAGGTGATTGGTGAACCATGTGTCTATCACGTCTAACACAACTAATCAGATCAAACTTGCCGAGTTTGAAGAAATACTCTCCATTTCTGATATAACTGTTGCTATCACAGTATCGACGCTAACCTCTTCAGGAGCTGCCACTGTTTGTTCAGGACGAGTGGCTTCCATGGATGCTTCTCACTGTCGTCACACATAAAACCACGCCCGTAGCTGCCAGTAGTCCCTCCAAGCAATCTCATTAGCTCCCCCACTTTTGGTGCAGACACAAACAGATAACTTGAAGCCAGGCAAGATTCTCGCATGATTGCGCAAATCCAGCTGCCTCATAAGAAAAGTCTACCACTGTCTTGATGTATGAGTTTGTGTTACTGTGACTTCAGTGTTTTCAAAGGTTTATTTGTAATCACTAAAGGAGCAACATTTTTCAGATCCTCCTGGGGGATCACAGGACAAATCCCTCCAACGAGCTCTGAGTCTACCTCGGGCTCTGCTCCCAGTTGGATATGCCCAGAAAACATCCAAAAGAAGTTGTCCAGGAGGCATCCTAATCATGCTTAAACCACCACAACTGTCTCCTTTCGAGATGTAGAAGCAATAACTCTGCTCTTTCCTGATGTCCTGAGCCCAGCCACCCTACAAAGGAAACTCATTTTGGCAACTTGTACCTGCAATTTTATTCTTTCATTCCTTACCCAAAAGCTCATGACCATTGTTGAGGGTTGGAACATAGATCAACGGGTAAATTGAAAGCTTTGCCTTTTGGCTCAGTTCCATCTTTACCACAATGGTCTGGTTCAACACTCACATTACTGCTGAGGCCGTACCACTCCATCTGTCCATCTCGTATTCCATTTTACTGTCACTTGTCAACAAGATTCCGAGATATTTAAACTCCCTCTCTTAAGGCAGCAGCTCACTCACAAATCTCAGAATTGTGTCTCTGCCTTTTGCAGATGACGTGGTTCTCTTGGCTTCATCAGACCGTGATCTTCAGCACACACTGTGGCAGTTTGCAGCCAAGTGTGAAGAGGCGGGGTCTGAGGCCACGGTTCTCTGCTAGAAAATGGTGGATTGCTTCCCCCGAGTTGGAAGTGAGTTAGGAGTGGGATTGAGAGTGAGCTCGATACAGCAGAGGGAAGAAAATACATAAGAGTATGTTTCTTTTTTTATCTGGGTCATGCCACCCTGACCTTCTTCATGTGATTTCTCTACAGTCAAAGGATGTCACACTTCGTGGATTAGAACACAAAAGAAAGGTTTCCGGGGGTGTTTCCAAAGAAAATTAGTAGTATATAAACATAGTTTGTAGGAGATAGATTTGTAATAGAATACACACTGTCGCTAACCTAAGACATTCTATTGGAAATGGAATATCTTCACAGCATATCTAAACTGCACCTCCCTCCAACGCAGGCCAGTGTCATTCATACTCATCTACATTCCTGCAACACACTCTTTTTATAAAGTCAAGGCAACATTCTTCACAATTCCCTTTTTCCAATATCTGTCTCTGTCTCGCAGAGCTTTAATAACATTTGGAGATATATGCTGGCCCAGAAGAGGGAGGAGCGCTGAGCCAATAGATACTTTCAGAATTGGAACTGAGATGTATTATTCACAGCCTCGGCTATAGGTTTTAAGATATTGCAGTTTATCTTAATATCAGCTCGCCTCAACTTCATTACCCCACTGCTTTCAGATGTGATTTCTTCTGGCATCTTGTATGAAAACATTTGTCCTTAAGCGTGCGGTCTTTTTTTTTTCCACATGGATTTTAAGTTTGAATGGTGCATCTCACAGTGAGATCTCAATTTGTACACACTCAGAGAGCAGTAGCCTTTGAAAAATCTGTCCTACATGACAAACGTGGTTCTGTGTCACAAGCTTAGATGGTGGTAATAATTAAAACTATGCTTTGTAGAGCGTCTGTGAGTGGGCGAGGGGAATTAAAATATATATTTCAAAGCTTCATTTTACTATATCAGAGTCACACAAGATGATGTCGCATTCACACAAGATAGAGCTGCTGCCCTTGCTTTGGTTAATCCGTGCCCTCATTTTCATAATTTTGTGCAAACTAATTGAGAGAATGAATTAATTAACAGGCCTGAAATATAATGAAATGTGTACACACTTTATAAAGATTTCCATTTTGCAGCTACAGCCAGTCACTAAAGCACTTGATTGTGTTGATTTATTTTGATTACAGAATGCAACTTTTGACATTTGATTTACAAATGGTATATAAATGTCTGTGATATTCTCAGGGGGTGTTTGAGATGTCTCTTATTCATATTCAAACAATTCCAACAGTTTCCCCTTTGCCATTCTGAAATGGAAAACCAGGTTATTGAGCAAACATGAAGCTATACATCTTTGTATATATGGTATACTATACTGGACTACAAAGACAGGGCAAGCTAACTGAGTCTGGAGGCTAAGCTTCTGGCAATCAGCCAAGAGAGGAAGCATTATCAGGATTTTACAAAATTGACGTGACTGTTCAAGCTCTGCCAGTTTTAATTTAAATTGCAATAACTGATATATGCAGCTCATCCCCCTTAGAACACAATAGACTGATTGCCAATGACTTCCAAAATGACATATGACCATTGAAGAGTACCAGAGGCAATTGCACTGGACCTTTAGTATGTGACGGTAGGTTGGGCTTTGGCATGCTAATCTACTTAGGTTTAGGAAAAGATGGTTTGGTTTAAAATCAGCAGGTTACGTATGTCTGGTGAGGAAAGTGATGCGCATGACAGAACTTGAGTAACTTAAAACTTTAAAGAAACAATATGTGAGTTATATTGATGTAGTCTGATGACCTTGTGAAGCAGCGTACGATCAAGGGAGTTATTAACTTCACATAAACAACTACAGTACCATTGCCAATGAAAATCTATCTGACGTGACTCAGGCAGAAATAATGTTAATAGATGGAGAAATAAGGGGCCTTCACATGCTAAGAAATTTGGTGGGACACAGAGAGGTAAAGCACAACACTAAGCTAACTTTAAATTATTCATAAACTATGATTTACAAATCTTGTAGCCTGATCTGACTGCTGACATTTCTCCAAGTGTTATGTAGAGTAGCAAGATCGTGGTCTGTTTTTTACGTTGTGTGATAGAGGTTGGGGAATTCTGAAACACCCTTGAGGGAATCCTTGATTTGCGAGACTCTCGTAAGACTTTTATGTATTGTATCTTCGTTGTGATGCTGTACAAATGTTAAAACGATCACTCTCGTGAGATCTTTTGCTGATCTCAGGTTCCTTCCTCTACTTCACATACAGCTTTCATCTCATTAGTTGTGCTTTGAAAGGTCAGAGGCAAAATAGAGTAAAAGTTCAAATAATTTAAACTTTGAGCACAGTGCTTGAGGACACAAACAAAGCGATGTGACTTGCCAAGGGCAACAGTGCTGCTCAGATGGCCGCCACTAGTTTCTCCATTGAAAAGCAATGAGACAGCCGGCGTTAAGTTTTACTGCTGATCATGTGTGGGTTTTATTCACGCTGAATCACATTCACTGACTTCCTTCCTCACTCTCTGAAGTATCTGATATGTCCCACAGTATTTAGAAGCTAGTAGGAAACACCTTTTCCTTGAATACATTATGGATTTCTCTGGGTCTGAACATTGTTGGAAACATTTAAAAAATTGCAAGTACACAACTAAACAAAATATAAGTCACATATTACATTTTATATCTTCAAATAAGGAGCTTCAAACTTTCAGTTTGAAAAGGGATTCATGCTGGACATGAACCTCAGTCTCCTGGGTGAATGTCCTGTGTTTGTTTGACTCATCCATCCACCCTGACTTCCTCCCTACATGGACTTTCTTGCTCTTCATACTTCTCCAGTCATAATTAACTACCGACGCCACAGGTTACCACTTACCAATAAAAGTAAATATGGGTTGGCATAAGCTGCTTGCACAGAAACAAGCTGCAAACACAGCATTCACATATTGTCACTTTATAAATTTGATATATTAACATATAGCACACACAGCAACATCAGATATCATTTGCGGACTTGAAGACTATAAGTCAAATATTCACCTTATTTTAGCTCAGCTTTGGTCTTCACTAACTCTTGAAATAAATATGTGGCTCTAGCTGCTAAATGCCCCACTTCGTTGTTAAATGTCTGCTGTTTGGTGCTGGGCAGGTTGTGTATAGACTTGGTTTATCGGAGCCTTTTTACTGTTCAACTGCCTGCTGCTGCACAGACCAGCAACCCTAACCCTGTGCATGAGGTTAGCTATGAACAGCATGTCCCTCTCATTTTTTCTGCATTAATCAAGAGGTGACATATTCAAGTTTTTAGTCCACCACTTTACTGGTTTGTCACCAGGTGATTACGCCTCTGGGATGCCACAGAAGGAGATCAAATTGTATGATTTAGTTCAAATGAGTGAAATTATACTTGAATTAGCCTGAAACTAGGAAAAATCTAAACAAATAAATATGGTAGATTGGACAGAAGTTCTGTGTTGTAACCAAGCCTGGGCCGACCATCTGGCAGTTCTGGGAAATACCAGTCGTGACTGAGCTGGGCTGGCAGCAAGTCGTTTACTGACATCATCATTTGCAAAAATAACAGTTATTTTCATCATCATGTATCACATCTATCATCATACCTATCATCATACCAGGCCTGTTGGGGTACATGAGGCAATGTGCCAGGATCTACTATAATTTACTGGACACTTTGTAAAAAAGGAATTTAATAATGGAAATGTTTCATGTTTTGCTTTTATTCTATTAAGCACCAGAAGCAAAAAGATTCCACCATTTTGCAACTCCACGGTAAAGTGAGCAAGTGGCTTGACCTTCAGAGGCCCAGAAGGCCCCAGAAGGCCCCAGATCATCTGTGGTGATTTGATTGATTACCAACTTGTTTGTTATATGCACAGAAGACAATTAAATATTGAAATGGTTAGGGACTGAAAGGTGACTCCTGTCATTTTTCAACGTGTTTTCACTCTCACTTGTCAAATAACAGCTGCTTGGTGAGTGGCCCTACACTTCAAACTATGATGCTGTAGGTGCTCTCTAGTTTCTGTTGTTAGACTTTCAAATTAAAGGCACAGAAACTACTTGGTAAGTTTAGGAAACAATGTTAGTACATAATTAATTCGGTACATAACATACGTACGTTACATGCATCTTAAAAATAAGTCAACATTGACTTTTGGTTGCATACAGGACATGAATCATTGTCTCATGTATGAGGTCCTGTGTTTGTTTGAACGATTCATCCACCCCACTCATCCACCCCACTACAGCACATCATAGCACTGACCAAGCTGCCATATTTGACACATTGTGAGTGAGAATGGGTTAAAGTGTGTAATCTTAAAATAAACTTTAACCTCACCTTAAAACCTTAAACACTGTGTTAATCGAGTCACACACTATCTGACTTACAACCAACTTGGCACAGGGCTGGATTCTAAGCATTCCATCAGAGAAGTTCACTGGTTTCTGGATTGGGGGAGTGTGTGTGGGGAGGGCTCAAAAGGGCCCCCAGCTCATTTTTGCCCTGGGCCCCCTAGTGGACTAATTCAACCCTGCACAGACCTCCTAAAAGGCCTCAACAGTTGACACTTTCCAAGTAGATGTAGGGTCCAGAGCCACAGGGTTCACACAGGCACTTCCAGGGGTCCTTGAAGGGATTATAGGGAGCCTGGAGGGGACCCCCAGCAAAATTAGAGGTTATTTAAGACTGACTTTTGTTGCTCAGTTTAACCTCTACTTTGTCCACACGTACAATGTAGACTGTTTAACATCTTAACATTAAATTATTAATAACAAACTCTCAGAAATAATGGCAGTGGTATTCATTTTTAATGCTCAAACTAATTCCTAAAAATGTGAAAGTCAGAGGTAGTCCAGAGTCCCCCTAATTCACCAAGACAAATCACAAACTAAAAGTGGCTGCTGGCAGTCTGCCTCATAATCGGGTAAATGCTTTTAAAAAGATTTCATGTCATCAATCCTTTTGAAAATATATCACTTCAAATGTGACTATATTATTATGAGAGTAGAGCTAGCCTGTAGCAACCTCCTCCATAAAACTTCCAATTTCATTGTCAGGGTGGTGTTATTGGCCTGCCCATTCCTTCTTCATCAGTAATGACCAATCAGATTCCAGTGTAGGACAGAAGAAGGGGATTAATCCATTTAGAAGTTTTTGCTCAACAACACTGAACACCCTGAGGACCACCCAGTCTATCCAGTTCCCAAAAAAAAAAGCAGTTCCGCTGCAGGTGCCATGAGTCATCTTTTTCTCCACTGGGCTTCTCAAAGTAATGCAGTGCATTTTTTTTACTGCATTTTTAATCACAAAAATAGGCCATGGCTGTAACAAACAGCATGATATGGTAGAGCAGAATCAGTGCTGTAACTGCTTGGTTGAAATTTAATGACACCAGAGTTTTTCCTGCCTGATATCAGACAGAACTGTCATTTCGTTACACTCCATTTCACTCAGTGGAGTGGGCGGATCCAAAGGTAAGAGAGTCTTGCAGGGCGAAAGTTTTTTCTAAAGTTATCATTGGTCACAGTTAGAGTTAGTGTTAGAGAAAAAAATGTGTCCCATGAGTTTATTGTGACCCCTAAGTTTTTACCACTGTGCTGCTGAAAAATTACACATATGTAGTTTTTGGGTTTGATATGGCTTGATAACCAGGCCAATCAACTTCTTTATCCAGTGCATCAGAGAGAGTCCAGAATGTTTCTGATTAAAGAACTTTGGGAAGCTGCTGTGTGCTGCTTTTTATCAGAGGTGGGGAAATTAAACCAACAAACAAACAAAACAAAAAAAAACCTACATCCTCTCAGGAGGCAGTCAGAGGTCCTTTCTGGTTTGGCACAGCAAAATGTGGTGAAGACTACCCAAATATTAACAAAGAAAAGGGAACATCTGGTTAACTTACCCACCTTCAGTTGAAATCAGCACTCAACAAAAGGTGTGTGAATTATTTTGAGCAACTGAGTCATGATTGACTGCTGTTGAGTTTTTTCAGATGTATTTTTTGAGCACTTTGAGCACCACAGCACCGGTTCCATCTACTTCCATTATACTGGAGAGAAGGCACAAATCTCTATGGCAACTAGGCACTTCACAATGAAATAATATAAACAGCACTACAGCACTGTTTTTGGTTTCTGCCTGTTAAAGAAGAGTTTTTCCTCCCCACTGTCACCAAGTGCTTGCTCATGGTGGGAATTGTTAAGTCTCTGTAAATAATATTATAAGTAAAAGTAAAGTACCCTGAGATAATGTCTGTTATGATTTGGTGTTATACAAATAAAACTGACTTGACTTGAAGTTGTTTTGTAGTAATTTATTCATCAAGAAATAATTACACCATGTAATTCACTCCACCTCCAACCCCAAAACCCACTGCACAAATAATTATTTTCACTTTTCTGTTTGCAAGCACATTAAGGGACACCTACAATGTGTTTTGGCTGCAACCAACACTGTGTACCCAGCGGAGATGGTCATACACTGCATGTGCATATATAATGATGAATAACTTGATTCAAAATCAATATTTTAATGTTCGTACCTCACATAACGCCTGTTATTTTTTGAACTGTCCAACAGTAGTCAAGTTTTAAACCCATTAACGCAATCAGTTTTCTTTAGATCTTTCAGTAACAAGAGCAGCATGATTTTAAGTATGCTTATTTTAATCATGCATTGTGAAAATTCAGAATATCTCATTTACAGTAATATTATCCTTCAGCAGAATGGATGTTTCAGTATATTGTCGGATGTGGCAGGAGGGAGTTCTGCAGCTCAGGAGGTTCCCCCGCCGCTGAAGCATGGCTCTGTAATGTGTTTACCTTCCTGTGTTTTCACTGCCTGCAGAGACACATTATCTCACAGAGTAGATGCGGCTGCCACATATGCATGCTTACAAATCAGGGGACAAAATATATCCGCATGACTGCGTGGGGCCCTGCAGTATACACACAGGCTCATACATCTGCACACATGCCCAGCTAAGCCGACACATTGTTAGTTTCTAAGACCGGCAAGATGGAAAAGAAGGAGGTTAAAAAAAATACAGCTATGACCAACACCGTGTTTGTCAAAGTTCTGAGAATTACACAAAGGACTGCTCCTCTCTAAAAGCAAAGAAAAAAGGAATGCATTAGCAACTCACTATACTTGCAGGGATAACCTTTACATCAGTATTTATTAACAGAACTGCTGCAAACTCAGAAATGGCATCACATGACACAGCCTACATCTGTATATACTCATTTTTAACCTGGAAGTTTCAGCACAAAATTACACGATTTAATTCAGAAGAATCACAAAAACACTAAATGTTTAATATCTCACAAAGATAAGTGAAATTTATATCAAGTTTCCTTTAAACAAGCAGGGATATAGTAAAGGCCAAGCCTCTTGTTTGATAACCTAAATTAAATCAGTTTTGCCATCTCAGATAGACAGAATTTGAGGCCTTGCGTCCAGACAGAATGCAGAGAAACTCATTCATGCCTTCATCTGCAGCAGTAACGCTCTCTTGTCAGGTCTTCAGGACCATTTGACAGCTTTTACTCATGCAGAACAGGAAACAAGAGCCAGGAGAACTGAGCATATCACTCCTGTTCTTCTCTCTTTAACACCATCTCAAAATACATTTAAATCTGTTTGAAGAATCCAACCCCAGTGCTTTTAAAGGTATTTCTTTGCCTTATGTGAAACATCCTGAATTGCCTCTGTGTTTGAAAGGTGCTTTGAACATAATTTTGCCTTGCCTTACCCATAATCATTAGACACAAGTCATAATGGAAGCCAAACCAGCAGGGATGAAAGTCTGCATTCTACTGAAAGTTCGCAAAGCTACGTCAGGTACAGCACATTGCCACTGTGGATGTGAATGATGGTTTCTGCTGTTTATCTGGAGAACTTGAAGGGCTCGGGAGAGTGCTGTGATTCAAATTCTGGGAAACATGGTGCAAAAGCAAACACTTTTATCTCAGAGGGTAGGTGGCAGCTTGGTCAGTGCCCCTGTGCTTCAAACTATGATGCTGTAGGTACTGCTCGAGCATCATTTCTGGAGGCGTCCCCCTAGCATTATGTTTTTATGTGCCATCGAAGTCTGCTTACTCTATGATGGAGGTGGGGTACAGTGACGGACTCAGGCTGCCCGGGGAGGCAGTGGTGATTCCGAAAAGAAAAAAACGGGCACCAGCTGCATGTGGTTGGGCACCAGCACAGTGAAAATCATGCATTTAAGGTTGAATTAGATTAGAAACTGTTCTAATTTCAGGCTTAGATTAAAAATGTTTTAATGTACAACAACTACTACAACTCTAATAAAAACACAGGTAACTATTTAAAGGCACATAGATTCCCGTTCGAGTGAGGGCAGCCTATATGGCACTGCATTGTGTTTTTTCCACTAGAAAGGCACTTTAGAGAGCACGTAACCATATTTTGTCCAAAATAAAGTTACTTAAGAGAGCATGTATCTACATTTTTTCCACTCGAAGGGCACTTTAGACAGCACTTTACCACATGTTGTTCCCCAGAAGGGCACTTTAGAGAGCACTCGACCACATTTTGTCCTCTTTAGAGAGTTTCCCCATCTTGTCCACCAGAAAGGAACATTAGAAAGCACTTTACCACATTTTGTCCACTAGAAGGGCAACCTAGAGGGCATGTTCTTGCATTGTATCTGACTTGGGGCCTGTGGTGGGGTGACCTGTTGGTTCAAACAAAGACAGGACTTTTACCCAGGGTACTGGGATTCATGTACCATGTGAAATCAAAAGTTAGTTCTTGTTAGATAAGCATAGACAAGTTACATTGCTTGCATGAGTTATTAACATACTTATTTTAACCTAAACCATGATCCTTTCCTAAAACATGGAATTGTGATTTGATAAGTAATACAACAGCACATCACATGTGAGGCGGTGCACAGACACAAAAGACATTAACTGAAGATGATTCACACAACAGAGAAAGCCAGGACTGTAAGAGAATATGTCTGATTTTGACTCATGGCACTTTTAATAGGGTCCAATGGCACTCGACCTTAACTCACCAAATGTAATTATCTTAAATGGAGAAACCTGCGAGAAAAATTGGACAGAGTGTAATGAAAAAGAGGCCAAATTCAGGGAGTAATTAGCAGCTAGAGCTGCGACATTACTAATATGGAGCAATAATTTCTGAAGATATGGCCTACTGTGGGGTGTGTGAGGCAGGAGCTGCTTTTGATAAGGTCAACAGTGACAGCATTGTGAGGCTTTGTAATTAGGGAAGGGCTAGAGATGGGCCAGTCACTTGAAGAAATACAGGAGTGGTGGATTTTACTGGACCCTGCAAACTAAACTTCTTAAGAAGCCCTTGGATGTCTTTTGTTACAGACTTTTTTAAAATTTATTTCCAGAGAGACAGATTTCTTTGCATTGTCGCGTTGCTCAGTTTAAAAGAAGACAAGCTTACTGACATGACAAAGTCACTTATGGAGGTTTGTGCTCCTGAACATTTAGGTTAAGGTTACGCAAAGCAAAAGTAGAAAATATATTTTAAATCTGATTAACAATTTATCACTGCTGGGCCAGTGTGCGTCAGTGTGTACACCTAAACCAACATGTCTCCCAATTCCTCAACTGCGGGGTAGACTTTCAAAATAAAAGCACAAGCACAAAAAGATCTGAGTTAGGTTTGCAGAAGAAGTCAATTACATTTTTAAATTCAGTCAATTAAAGTAAATAAAAAGTAAATAAAATTTCAATAAACATATTAAAATAATTGAAGAACATTATTTAAAATTTTTAAAAATCTTCTTTTTCAATAATTAAGGTTTATTTTGTTTGTGAGCAAATGATTGGAACCCGGGGCTTCAGCAGAGCAGAAAACAACGCACCTGTCTCACTCTCGTGTCCCGTGGTGGCGATATGCCCTGATCTGCATAATAGCACTTTTGAGACTAATTATAGACTACATTATATTGTGATGTTTGTTTTATGTTATAGATGGAGGCTCTACTCCTCAGATGAAGATGATTAATCTGGTGAAAATGCAGGATCAGTCGCCGTTTATACTGTATTTTCTGTCCTCAAACATCACCAGAGCCTCTTGGACATTTAAGTTTCTTTTTTTTTTCAGTCTTCAAGTCAGATATGCATATAAGGATGCTAGAGGGGTACCCACAGCCATTATAGTTTGGAATATTTGACCAGAACAGTCTGGTTTGCATACACGTGTGTGTCATCTGAAATGTGAATATTGAACTATCTATTTCCCAGAATTCCCCTGGCTACATCAAGAGTCATGTAACTCCCATCCTGACCTTTTCTCATGATGTCAGCTGCTCCATGCAGAGAGAGCGCAGAGCCTCGGCTGGATCCTGACATCCTGTAATGACCGACGCACTCACACACACACACACACGCACCCACAGCTCCTCTGTAATGAGCCTGCATGCTCTAAACTTTAAACAGCCTGCAATCATGCATGAACACCAAAACATACGCATGTGCAGAGAGACAGAGGAGGGTGGAGAAAGAGAGAGTGTGACATTTAAGCAGCTTCTCCCTCAGTCCTCTTTATTGTGTCTCCCAGGAGGCCAGCACAGGGATAAAGAGCTAATGGCTAATCCTCAGGAGGAGAGAGTGATAGACTTATTTAACAAGGAAGCTGCTTAATGACACATATATTCACACCATCAGCCTGCTGGATTACGGCAGGTGTGTGTGTGTGTGATCTAAGTATGTGCGCTTGAAATTTCCTGCCTAGTAAGACTGCCTTCAGGGTAAAGGTGCTTCCTAATTTTGTTACGAAGACATTTTTTGATTTAATAGGAGGGTTTTTTTTTTTAGCTCTAACAAATTCCTAAAATGTATCTTTGAATGTAGCTATATGGTAAATTGAAGATGTCACTCAGTAGAGTGCAGGTCCGTCTGCAGGTGAAGCACCTACTGCAAAGCCACCACAAGTGCCTGCAGAGGTTTGCAAAGTTTGTTTGTTTTTGTGTATTATAGTATTGGTTTTCTTAGTGTGATGTGTCATAGTGTAATGGTATTGTAACTGAGTGTCTTGGGTTCATCTAATATAAATAAACTTCATAAGAAAATAATACGATTTTTGCAATTTTTAATACATTAATTCATCTTAATTGTTTAACTTATGTTTTTATTTTGAATTTTATTGTGCATCTGTTGCTCCTTCACTTGTGTTTCCTCAGTTCAGTTCCTGTACCTGTTCTTAATGAATGCTGTTATTTTACTTCTTATTTAATGGCAGAGTCTTCTATTTGTTTTCAAACAACTGTTTTCATTGCAAGCTTGAGCCTGGCAAGCCTGGCTTGAGTTAGCTTTGACTAGACCAGGCTAAATCGTGTAAGCAGAGTTTAAGTCTTTAAGTCTAAAGATGAGACCAGACTTTTGTATGGATGTCATTTTTTGAGTTTTTGATTAGTTTTTGCACATATTTTCCTGTTATTGCAGGAAAGCCTGCTGGGACACTGCAGGTAATCCTCAAGTCATAGAAATTAACATTCTTCCATCAGAGCTGACTAAAAAAATATTTCCTCGGCAGAGTTTCCTTTGCCCTACTGTTTATAACAACAGTTATTAACAACAGGAACAGATTTCCGTTATTCTCCTTAAATATTAACAATATTTGCTGCAGTGACATCAATGCAAACATGGAGACAAATCTAAAAGCAGCCTCTCTGATCATTAAACCATCATTTTATGTCGGGCAGCACTGGCTTTTGTGGTGATTTCTTTATTGTGTGTTGCATTGGCTTTAACAATTTACTTTAATGAGGGGCTGCTTTCGGGAATTGACGTACTGCTGTAATGTTTCCATGTGCCTTGGATTGCATCTAAAACATGCACACACAGTTAGTGATGTCATTTAAATGTTGACTGACATTAAATTGTAGACAACAAGAAGCTGTGGCACTCCTGAGTGATCACACTTGTTGCTGCAGACAGAGGATTTATTTGTGTGTACCACAGTGTGTGTGTGTGTGTGTTTGTGTGTGTGTGTGTGTGTGTGTGTGTGTGTGTGTGTGTGTGTGTGTGTGTGTGTGGGGTCTCGT
>JAJHUR010091342.1:0-15513 GCA_027495735.1 Lutjanus campechanus
CACGCCCCTCTTGTCCCTGCTTGAAAATGCTGCGCCTTCATCATCCTTGGAGTCAAAGTCCAGGTTGGAGCTGCTGCAGCTCACCTCGGCATTCCCTGTTGTCAAACTGACTTCCACTGGCGTCAGAGGCTGTGTTCAGTCCCGGCTGCGCGGTGTTCACTGGGTGCCCTTTTCCGTCAAGTAATCTCTGGTTTTGAACTGGTTTCATTTAGGATCCTTGGAATATGGGTGATACCTAGTGAACCATTCGCCCGTTGTAATCAACAGAGGGCGCTGCACAATAATTTGTATAATATGACACGAAAACCTACTACTTTTTGGTTCCAAGATGATTACCATCTATTCTGATTCTGAACCAGTTTATTTTTGGTGGAAATGCTAAGAACGGTACAGAAATTGGTGCTTGAACCAGAACAGTTCCATGTTGGCAGAAAAGGTCTATGGGAGTTAGTTGAGACTGGTTCCATTGCCCAGAACCGGGTGAGCGAATCAGCTAGCTGCATGGCTAGCTACAATTATTAGCAGTTAGCATTTATACTGGTGATATGCTGCCCCCCACTTGTTTGGCATATGAATTTGATGTGTCCAATTCTTACATATTGCGCCTTTAACAAGCTTTGTGTGACCATATGTGCTTGTGTTCAGTGTGCGTGCGGGAGCACAAAAGTATGAATATTAGATTAAAGGTGATAGAGATGCTACAAATGATGCATAAATGCAAACAAAGACACAAAGCTGTAGTTGAGAGGTGTGGTTTCAGCTAAAAATGTATCTCTATTGCTGTTGTCTCTGTGTTTATAGCAACAGAAGAGCTGGCACACAGATAAGGACCCGGTCTGGAGATAAGAGTGTCTGCTACATTCTTTTAATATCTGAATCAGTGTGTGTTTGTCAACATGTGTTTAATTCTTCTCTTGAAGACTATTTTTACACTTCTCAGCACATAGATTCTGATCTGATAGGGACGTGAATCCTGGTCACAGAGCAGGTGACCGGAGGACACGGTGCCACAAGCGCTGATGGCAGCAGAAAGACATTGTGTAATAGTCGAGCCTCTGAGACCTGCAGGTGCATTTATATGCAGGTGGAGTGGTGACTGCAGGCTTGCCAGAGCTTATCAGAGAAAGTCCGAATTTTTGTTTTCTTTTTTTCTTATTAAGCCTCTGCTCCTCCATCCTTGCCTGTGTCTCTGTTTTTCACACTCACTCAGAAGACACACACTGATACACAGTAAGTGAAAGTAAGGAGGAAAGGCAAGAGGGTGACAGGGAGTGGTACAGTAAAATTGGAGAACACATGAGGAAATGAGACAGACTGGTGGTTTTGTGGCTCAGTTAGCACTCGGTTATGCTGTAAGCTGGGCAGCGCCAGCAGATCGCTTTCAGCCTCGGGGCTACACCTCATTCACACACACAGTCTGCAGCTCTGCTTCTTTATGAGGTGTTATTCATCCCGCTCACACACACAGACACACACTCACGACCTGGAATATGGAAGGAATTATGAAAATAAAGAGGTCAGCGATGATGATGAGGAGGAGGATGCCCGTAAATATTTAAGTATTGTGTTCTCTCTAAAGCAACAGCTGAACTTTCAATCAGGACTGTATTGTTCTCCACAATAGGACTGACAAGAAGAGTTGGGATGGTTATTACACATGCATACATTAACATTTCATTAGTCATGAGTGACTGTCAAAGCAGAGAGCTCGTGCTGCAGGCCAGTACGACAGTGAGACTTTAGAAATAGACTAAATTGCCTGTCCTATCAGACGCAGATTATCAGGAGAGCGATGGCATTAAAATGGCCTCAAACGTATCGCGGTTCATCAAGGAGTCTTTGCTGGTGGACATGCTTCCTCCCGTCCTCAGCTTGTCACTTCTTAACTCGGGAGCAGCTTCGCTTCAGCCGCAGCTGTGAGCGTTTTTTTTGCCCTGTTTTTTTTTTTTTGTGTAAAAATAACTTTGTTCTCTTGCAGAGGGTCCCCTGACAGATCCAAACCTCCCGATGTTCACTCAAGCTGATAATCAAGAGATGTCGCCCTGATTGCTGTTTGTCGGGCACAGCTCATTAAGCAAGGTAAGTTAATGCTGTTGACTTTTTTAGTCACCATATTCATGAGAGAAATTGCAATTTTAAGTTGTGAAATTTTTACCAGTAATTTTAGGTAGTTTCATTTCGGTCCTTTGTGTCTCTTTCAGATGTCAACCACAACGGAAAACGGGATGGGAGGGCCATGGAGCACGAGCAGAGAGAAAACGTACAAAAAGGTACAAAGTCCGACTCCTCATACAACAGTCTCCCTGTGTTTGATTTTATTTGCCTCTTAAGATGAATGCGAGCCTGCTTGCATAACATTTGTTTTGGAATGCCACTGTTTAGAACCAACAAGTCCAATTTACTTCTGAGTCTGAGTCACATGAGTCCTTATAAATGTCCTTCTACAGGACATTATGTCCTGACCCCTGCCAGGGCCGGCTGCCAGAAATCAGTCAAGTGCTGGTCACACTTGTTTTCTTTCGTTCTTTCTTCTTTTTCTTTTTTTTCCTTTAGACGTCACTGCTTATGGCAGCATTTCATAAGATGTCACCATCAAAAGGCTCTCAGCAGTGGCTGTTCAGGTTGGGACTGAAGGCCAAGTCAGATATCTTTATGTGGTGGTTACTAGTATGTTTATGTCCCAGCCTGTGTGGGGTTTTAATGTGTTTGTATAACTATGCTGCAAAACTGTACTATATTAAAATCATGGATTTTAATGTTCCAGTTAGGAGTGTTGCAATATACCGGTACTGAAGAAACAGCGATATTTAAAAAATGAACTATTTACTCTTCCATTGTCCCACCCTTTTTAGGTTCCACTGCGTACCAAGCTTGCTCAACCGTTAGTGGACCTGTTTGAATTATGTTAATAATACACATGATAATTTTGTGTAAATAATCCATCACCTCTTAAGCATACTGTATGCTCATAAATCTTTCCATCCTCGCTTTGTCTCTCTCCCCCAATGCCTCTGCACGCACCTTTTCACTATCCATTAAGTGTAATTGCTTTTATACCGTTAAGATTACAGATGCTCTCTCCGCCTCCCTAAACTCGCATTTTGAGTGTAAGTCACTTGGCAAAAAAGAGATTAAAGACACGATAAACAAAGTTAAAGATTAATTTCACTGATGCCATTATCTTTTTTCAAAATTTTTAGATATGAATGAATTCTTTTGGCAGCGATAATCATGTAGTGAAAATCTTATATTGTGGCAGTTCTCATGTATGGCCTGCTTTCCTGATATGTGGCCATCTGCCATAGTTTGAACTGTGAATTGTGTGTAACTTGTTTTTATTAAACTGGGCTCTGTAAATGAAATATAAAAATGGATCAAATAAAAGAGTTTGAACCATCTATCACAAAAGGGTTATCACTCTCAGCCTTGCCTATTTCTTTTCAGCTGTGTACTGTATGTGACAGGGATAGCAGTGACAGTATGCTATAACAGCCTGAGTAATGTAATGTTTTCTTTTCTATTTTCCCATCTAGACCACGTCATCAGCCTTGAAGGGGGCCATTCAGCTCGGTATTGGCTACACAGTTGGCAACCTCACCTCCAAGCCTGACAGAGACGTGCTTATGCAAGACTTCTATGTTGTGGAAAGCGTCTTTCTTCCCAGGTTAGTGCTACCCACTCAGACATACTGTATATTCATGCTTACGCACAGAGCTCTTATACACGTCTTCTGTAATATACATTTTGAAACACTCATTCAACATGGAGTACACATTATTAGTGCAGCAATGGTTTGCAGATTGGCAACAAAATAACAGCCAGACTTTTGCATAAGCTCAAGGTTACTGGTCGACAAGAACCCGTGAATAAGAGAGCTGCTCCATAAAAACAGATTATGTGTAGGTGGTAACAGACTGCTATTTGGCTGTGACAGTTTCCTGTCTCTGCACAGTGAATGAATGGAAAGCGACTAAAGACTAAGCTTTGCCAGTCTGCCCCCTCAAATATTATATGTCTGGGCCTTGTATTAAAAACACTTAAAGCTATTATTAATTGTGCTCAATGGAAACTGCAGGCGCTGGACATCCAGTCCAAAAAAAATTGCTGCTACCACAAACTACCACCATCATCATTTATCAACAAAGTGAATTTTGCCAGTCTAAGTCATGATGCAGGGATAAAACTATTCTAGTGGATAATCCTGCCAAGAACTGTAAAATCAGCTTACTGTGCGCCTCTTACTGCCACAGTGCAAAACATATGTCAGTGTGGGGCTGCTCCGTCATCTCAGGCTGTCTTCAGCTTCAGTGAACACTTTCTATAATCCAAAACAGAACCAGGAATTCTTTGAAGGTGTGACTCTTGTATTTACACATACATTAACAGTTGATGCTCCGACATATACTTACAATTAATCAGAATGAGAATGTCACTTAATAAAACTGTCAAAATAGACAGTGCTAGATACAATATGGACCAAGATTATGTTACTACATTGCTCATATTTTGCTTAAACTTATTTCAGAAACGTGTTTAGTGTACCATTTAGCTGTAATATGAGACATATTATGACCAGATTGCCATTTTGGATCTGACTTCCAGTGGAAACTCAAAAGAGTCAAATCAATCAGAACAGATCAAACTGGCGAACTGGGCAGTGTTGATCAAAAACATAACATTTAGCTGTAAAGCAAGAAATAGTATTGTAACTGGACGGCTGCCATTTTGGCTCTGGTTGTCAACTGAGACTCCAGAAACTCAGACAAAAACTGTGAAACTAAGACAAAAACTGTGAAACTAGAAATATAAGAAATATAAGATTCTGACACTCTTGTCGCCTATTTCTTGCCTAAAATGTTTTCAGAAACATATTTATTGCACTCTTGGCAATACTCTTGGTAATATGAGAAAGTTGTACACCAGGCTGTCATTGTTGAAAATGGACTCGTAGAAGACAGAAAAAGAATCACATTCATGAACATCTGTGCTAATCATACCAGATAAACGGATAAGCTTGCAGGAGTGCAACATCATTCTCTGCTCACGATACCGTAACTCCACTGTATCTTTACATAGCAAATAGTTGTTTGTTGACATCTTGTGAAGCTGAATGTTGTGCTTTGTGTGTACTGTCCTGGTAATTAAAGGTTAATAAGGAAAATATGGCTAATGGGTAGCTATTTTTATATCTGTGGCCAAATACATGGTTCATCCAAAACTGTCTTTAACTCTGAAGCTTCAGGAAGAGAATTTGAGCCCTGCTAGGAAGTGCTTTGTGGTTTACTTATGAGATTCAGCACGAGGATATGCAAACTCTGTATTGTTTATGCAAAGCTGGTCTTGGCACGCACATTTACTGTCCTGCTCCTCAGCAACAGCCAAACATTGCTGGTTGGTGCTGGCCTTACAGTGATGAGCGTTTAAAAACTTCCTTTAGCTGTGCTGAGACAGTGAAGTACAACAGATGAAAGCAAGCTTGTTATATCATCTTCAATCTGCACCCAGTGTCAACAAGCCTTTTCACATAATGATGAAATAAAACGAAAGTTATAGTCATTTTCAGGTCCAGCTTTTCACTGGAAAAGCGAACAGAAATTTAAAAAAAAAGTGACATGGTTCAGAAAAAAAGAAAATTACACAAGACACAACAAACAAAATAAAACGGCGGGGAGGGAAAATTGATGTCTTACATCTGGCATCTGACATAACCATTTCCTTCTTTATTCTGTTAGTTTCTCTGAGTGTTTCTTTTCTGATCTGTAGTAGCACACAAGCACAAACCCCTCTTCTTCTTGTCACTGACAGAGCATCCTGAGAGAGCGGCTGAGTGATGAAGACCGCTCTCCAATGCTTTTGTTGCTTCCCTCCCTCTTACTGCTCCTCTCTTTCTCTTCCTCCGCATGCTGTTGATCCTCTCCGGAGGTTTTTCCACTGTTGTTTGTCCTGTCAGTCTAGTTTTGGATGGCTGGAGATGTCACAGATGACTTTGACTCACACACACCACACACACACACACACAGTTTTTTGTTTCTCGCTGCATGACAACCAGCACACACCTTCCACCAGGCAGACGCACGAACATAGATGGCTCTGTGATTAGATTGAATGAAACATTTCCAGGTGCTGTTTGTTGCTAAATGGTATCCATGCAAGGCGTGCATTGCCATGATGGACTGTCAGTCACTGATGATAGATAATAGTTGTTGCTGCCCTCACAGGCTAAACAGAGCAGTCAGATTTCATTGTATAGTAATCACAGGTATAGTGTTGCACAGCAGGGCCTGACTGTTGCCTGTATCCAATTACTGAATACGGTACCAGCACAAAACAACAACACCGTAGCCTCTTTACCCTGAAAACTATCCAAGTCCTACAAATCTAAACCAGATTTGCAGGCGCCCTGGAAAACAAAAACCTTTATTAACCTACTTCTTGTAGATTTAGGGTCATTGTGATTGATTTCAGTGAGTTTATTTGATGAAAGACTTGACGACTGACTCATGCTAACCTGCTTACTCCTGTGTCATGGTGTTCCGTTTGGACGCAGGTTACGAAACAGGGTTTGTTGAGTGTTGTCTGAGAATGTCAGGTCTAACTGTCAAGGCAACAAGAAAATGCAGATCATTTTGTGTCTTTGCTATTTTCATTCTCACCTTTTTGCTATTCCCATGCTCCCTCTCAGAGTTGAGGCTCATGTGTTGTGTGGTATTGTTTAGATCAAGTAATCAGAGCCTCCGTCAGTCTCCAGGCGAAGAACTCTATACAGGTCAGTTTGTGACCACAATACTGGTGAATCTCGGTTCCCATAGACGACTTTACTGAAGCCTGTTCATGCACATGGGTGGAGCACATTACAAGGGCCCACTGATACACTTACTGGGAGTCAATAGCCGAGTTACCCGGGCACAAAGATTAGGTGTTAGGCTTCACTTTCCTCCGCGATGCTGCCTGCAGGAGATCCTTGGTAGGAGAATGACTGTATTAATGACGCTGACTTTGAGTGTTTGACTCACGTAATGTTGAAGGTTTTTAAGTTAGTGTTGGAAAAATGTATCTAATGAACTGTTATATGTTTTTTTTTTTTCCTGGCTTGCTGGTTTATTCATTGCACATCCCAGTGAGGGAAGCAACTTGACCCCAGCGCATCACTATCCTGACTTCCGCTTCAAGACCTACGCCCCGCTGGCCTTCCGCTACTTCAGGGACCTGTTTGGCATCAAACCAGACGACTATCTGGTAAGGCTAAAACATGACCGAGACTAATCTGATCATTATTTGTTCCACCTTCACATGATTTTGCATGAATACCGAATAATTTGCAAAATGTCATGGTCAGGTGTGGGTGAGGGAAGGAAGTGTTGAGGGTCAAATCAAATCAAGAACACACATTGTATACCTGAAGTAGGACACTTTGAAACATCAGATCAAATTCACCTAATGTATGTTGAGTCTGAGTCTTACTCAGAAAAAATGACATAGTTTGACATTTTGGGAAATATGTTGCCTGGGAACCAGACAAGTCTGCAAGCTTCTAGCAGACTTCATGTGGATTGAACCAATCAGCCGTATATCTAATATGAGTAGGGTTTTGATAAATGACTGTACAGAGAAGCGCTATTGAGGCATTTCCATAAACAGGCAACATGGCTGCTGTTTATGTGGAATATTTTGTTGAATCCACTATCGCATCAGTATTAAACAAAACTAGATGGTATATTGTCCTTCAAAGAAGAACAGACAGCTGCGCTGAAAGCTTTTGTGGATCCGTTGCTCTAATTTGTTGCAGGTGGTGTATTCTCCATTTGTAAAAATGTGTAGGCTATACACCAAATAAAAAAAAAAGTTTTAATAATTTCATTAACTAAAATGTGTGTACTAGCTTTGTCTATGGTTCTGCATCCTGTCCTCTAAATTTTGCCGGTGGCTAGACTTGAGTCAACCTATGTCAGCCATGGATGCCAAATCCAAAAAAAGAAAAGTCTCAGGGGAAAGCATTTAAAATTGCGCCTCCAGACAGATTTGGGTGTTTGGCCAAAAATGGCTCTTTTGAGAGTAAATGTTGCAGATCCAGTCCTGTCTATCAATTCATCGGCAACAACACTTTTATTCTGTTTAGATGTTTCATTTTTCTGTGGTATAAACATACTCTATGTTCAACCACACATGTCTGCTCTGTAGCTGATTTATTTGTCCCTGTGAACCTTGAATCTGATTGAGTTTTACTGTTTCTATATGTGCATTAGTCAAAAATAGAAGTAGAAAACTCCCATAAGCAAGAGACGACAGCTTGCTGGTTGTCTTTCTCCTGAATTACTTCCCATTGACTGAATATTAATCTTCCACCTCAGTGCATACCTAATTGTGACAGAATTCAGCGTGTATTTTATTGAGTAGTGGGTGGGTGATGCCACACGCCATCTGTGCTGAGGAAAGACAGGATTGGAGGATGATGCTGAGGCAACACATTGGGGCGGAGAAGATATCGGAGGTAATAACTGAGCTAACGGAGCGTGCCCTCATTACGACGGCTTTCACCAGCTCCCAGCACTGAATGACATCAGCAGATGATTCTGTGATTTCCCAGCAGAGTCCAAGACAAACACAGACTGAGAAATAGATGGAGAGAAGGGAAGAGTAATGTTTTTGAAAAGATCTGTGAAAATATCCTCTGACTGAAGACTTCAATGTTGAATATCAATCATAAGGCACGGTCAGACACGCTTGTCAGAGTTTTTATTTATTTACGCTACATGCTATCAGGTTTGCTGATTTAATTTGCTGCTCACCAAAGAGTATACCTTGTTACCCTATTCATCCCTACTTAACGCATACACTGCTTGCTTGGAACAAAATTAGATTTAATGTAATCTTGTTTGGGCTTTATCATGTTATTATGCCGTTTTTCTATTTTCTGTCTGCCTCCAAGCCTTTTAAAAAACCCACCAGCCGCGTTCTTGTTCTTGAATGCAAATGTGTTTCTGCATAAGTGAAAGACAAAAGGCTCTGGAACGAAGACAGAGACAAAAATGTAACTTCAAGGCAGCAGAGGGAGGATGGCATGAGGCACAGCAGCTTAGAGGATGTACTCATGATTGATGTCCTTGAGGTGATGATGAATTCGTTCAGACAGAGGCAACACAGCAGAGACTAATTAAAAGAGAGAACACACACACACACACACACATGCATGCACGCACACACACACACACACACACACACACACGCACAGTATCCTGAATGCAAATGCAATAAAGTGCGGATGTGTTTGTGCTGGTAACTCATCATGACTGCAGACGGTCATCAGTGGAAGAGTCTTTGGAGATGAAGAGTGGAATGCCTCCAGTGTTTCTCTGTGAACAGGTTGCTCTCCTAACGCACTGATTAACATCTAGCTGTTCTGTTCAGTTGGCTGCTCCCACAGTCTCTCTCTCGCACATTAAGATGAAGGCTCAGCATGCATTTTGGTGTTTGTGTTTTTTTTTTTTTTTGTTGTTTTTTGAGAAGCAGCATAAGCTGTAATTGCTCCTTATCACCCTCAGCTGCAGGAGCTTATGTTTCTGTCCATGTTTGTGGGCTTGTTTGCCTTTTTGTCAGCACCAAGACTCAAATGTCTGTAGATTTCAATAAAAGTTTAGAAGACATATAAGCTTCACGCCCACCTGACGTTGACATTACACAGTTTGGCCACTATGTCAAATGGCTTCAAAGTCCGGTGCCCTTCCTGGGTGCTTAAGATTAGCTTCCTAATTTGATAGGGATTTGCTAACATTAGCCAACTTAAGATGTGACATATAGTCATATAGTTTTCTTTTAAACATAGACAAGCCTAACACATAGCATATCTAAATACAGGAAACAGGAAAGGAGAAAACTGACGTGAGGTACGAAGCTTGTTCAACTGTTATTGGAACACAAAGCAAAAAGGGGCGTGACTTAGGAAGAAGAAATGATTTTCTGAGTTTGATGCAAAGGAACTTCATTGGCCTGCACAGAGCCTTGACCTGAACCCTCCCATCCCAAAGATTGAGGGTGAATTTTAACAAGACAGGCAGTATCACTCAATATCATTGTTTTATTTCATTGATGCTCTTGTGGCTGAATGGGAGCAAACGCCTTCAGCAAGGTTCCAAAATGTATGGAAAGCCCTCCCTGCAGAGTGAAGGCTATTATACAGTAGCAGCATATTGATGATTTTGGAATGACACGTTCAGCAGTGGCATAAAGATGTAATATCTGGCTGTACACTTTGTCTGGGTGTCATAATTTTTTGACCGCATTGCGTGTGAAACCACTAAAACACAAACAAGTATCTGAACAGAAACCTGGTGCTTTTGTATCACAAGACTTACTGTAAATACCCTACAGCGTGTGAAGATTTACTACAGTTTTTTTCCCTCGGGAACTAAATAAACAAAAGACGTCTGTGCTGTAGCATCTTTGTTTCATAATGTTTTCCATTTAAACTATAACTGGTGTTTTAATTTGTTCTGTACTATAGTTGATGTGTTCAGAACTGTATATATCTGAATATGTTCCAAATGTTGCTGTTTTCTCTTTCAGGTGAAATGTTTAACTGGTTTGTTCATGTGTCTCCTTCCTCAGTACTCCCTGGTAAATGAGCCTCTGATTGAGCTGACCAATCCGGGGGCCAGTGGCTCTCTCTTCTACTTAACCAGCGATGACGAGTTCATCATTAAAACCGTCCAGCACAAAGAGGCCAAATTCCTACAGAGATTGCTCCCTGGATACTACATGGTGAGACACTTAAAAGTTGCTTCATGGGGTCTCCAGCACTTAATGAAGTGGGAAAAAACCCTACTTCTGAATGATAAATGTGTGTCTAAACCCCTCTTAGCATTAAATCTTAAGAGATCACTCATCAGATGCTTAAGTGGCATAAATCAGATGCATTCTCATTGCCTCAGCAGTCTGACTGAAAACTGTCTCAGTCAAGGAGACTGAGGACACGTTGATTACATATACAGTGAAACATCTGATGATTTGCTCACTTATTCACTCCTGTAACCTACAGTAAATTAATTTTAAGATCCCATGCACCAGGCACACACCAGGGTTTAGTTTCATTCATTATGGCACCCTGATAGCTCGGTTGGCTGAGCGCACGCCCCGTGTGCAGAGGTTGCACCTGCGGCAGGTTTGGTTCCAGACTGTGGCCCTTTTCTGCATGTTGTTCCCCCATTTCCTGCCTATCCAAAGCTGTCCTATCAAATAATGAGTTAAAAGCACAGAAAATAATCTTTAAAAAAAAAAACCAACCCTTAAATCACCGCTTTAGATGTCAAAATATTCTGGCTTTACATGCTGTTTTTCTTTTCTGCTGCTGCAAACATTTCCAGTAACTGCAGAGTGTTATAAAGTCCAAAAGTCAAAGTTTATTGAAAACTGAAAATGGCCTGTAGTAAGTAGGCTTCACACATGATAGTAGCCTAACAAATGGTGTGTTTTACATTTTCCAGTCTTTATTGTGTATTTAAATGCTAATTTTAATTATTAAAAATAAAAGTTGAGAAACTGTATGTTTTCCCAATCATTGTGGATGGGCCAATTGTACAAGTGGGTGTGCCCAGCCCTGTTAGGCTCACCCACAACACTGCACCTGCCTTGCATCAATATTGCCTCTGACTCTGGATTCTTTGGACCATTGAAGATAAATGAGCCAACAAAAAGCTCTAAATCTTGGTTGCAATAAGAATAGAAAGTGTATAGTCTACAACATGATATATTATAATTTATTTTGTTTTTAAACAGTACCAAATACTGAAATTATATTTTTTATGAAGTAAAACAACCCGCAGCCATTAACAAAGTAGCATGTATAAGGTTGTCTACAACCAGAAAAATACCTAAAAACCTATTACCAAGTATATTGCAACATAATATAGCCAGACTTTTATCTCATTCAGATCTTCCCAATTATGTAAAAGTGTAGTCCAAATCAATTTATTTATTTGTGTATTTTGATCCTGGTCACTGCACTGCGACTTAAACTGTCTTTCACTCCACAGAACCTGAACCAGAATCCACGCACACTACTGCCCAAGTTCTACGGACTCTACTGCATCCAGTCTGGAGGCATCAACATCCGACTGGTGGTGATGAACAACGTGCTGCCACGCTCCGTCAAAATGCACTACAAGTACGACCTGAAGGGATCCACCTACAAGAGACGAGCGTCCAGGAAAGAGCGAGAGAAGTCTTGTCCGACATATAAAGATCTGGACTTCCAGGACATGCACGAAGAAGGGCTTTACTTTGATGCAGAGACGTACAACAACCTCATGAAGACGCTTCAGAGAGACTGTCGGGTATGTGGTTTTAGCAGTGTGTGGAGCAAGTGATTGTGTGTGTGTGTGTGTGTGTGCGTGCTCATTCTTGTCTCTGTCTGCTCGTTGAACTGGCTTTGAAATGGCAAAGTCATGCTGCAACAGGAAGGTCACTTTTATTCCACAAAAGGAAGCTGTGTGACACACAAGGAAGTCGGCCAATATTTGTTTCATTACCAGAATACTTTCCTTCAAAAGGCTGTTTCTGCTACGTTCTCATGCCTTTATTCCTTCACTAAAACACTGTGACCTGTGTGCAGCAAAGTCCCACATGGACATTATGTCATGTACCATATCGGAGCTATGAGCAGATTGCTTTGAACCTGAGAATTCACTGGAGTGAAGGGACATAGCTATTGAAGTTATGACCTCTCATTCTTGGAGCTGATTACGTAAGCTTCAGCGCATAATAAGCATAACTTAACCATGTTGTGTGGTAGTCCAGGACAGTGTGTGTGCATCTTAGATGGGACAAATTGTTTTGAGAGGAGAATTTTCCATGTGTTTGCCAATGTGTTTCCACTGTGTGTTCACTTTAAGCTTTCGGTTTGCCCAGGGCTCTGTTCTTCCGTCTCTGTGCTGCTATGTTTCACAACATGACGGCTCTACAAACACTGAATGTGATTAAGACATGATCCTGGTAGCGTGAGAGACTCAGAGCTCCATCCAAAGATAGTCCTCCAATCTAAAGGCTTGCATTCTTCTCTATTTTAACGCGCAGGCCAGGAGACTGTCTGCTGGGGGAATTGTGCTCCGGTGATCCACCAGTATTTCCCTGCTTTTAGAAGCATGAAAACAAACAACAGCATGCAAAACTAGTCATCTGAAATATCCCAGACTTCAGAATTACATATACTTTTTGTCTATGAATATTAAATCAGTGCCAGAGAAACTGTTGTGAAAATAGCCTCGTAGTGGAAACTGCAGAACCATGTATAACACATTTTCAGATTTTGCTGATGCATTTTGTGAACCACAATTGTGGGCAAGGAACAAGCCTCCAGGCTTTAAAAAGCAAAATAACCAGAACATAAGAGCTGATTTGCTGATTTGCTTTTCTTGTGCTTCTAAAATAACAACTGAGATACAGTGGCTGTTGGGCCGTAGGGGATGTAGAATCAACAGGCCACCATTGGTCAATTAATTCATGCAGTGACAGTAAAATGGGCATCCCACAAGGATCAGTGCTTGGGCCTTTGTTGTTTAGCATATGATCTCTCTGAATGTTGCACAGAAATGTTGATTTGTAGATGTACACTGATGATACTGTTATTCTGGGGGCAGAAAAAAACACCTACTATTGCTGCCACCAAACTAACAGATAAGACAAGAAACCATTAAGTTTTCATCATAACAGTTTTCTAAAGTAGAATCTTCTTAGTATTGATAACTTCATTAATTACGCTAACCTCACACTTAGATTTAAATGTATCCACCATTTAGCTCCACCCTTTTCAGCATATTCATAACTAGACCTGACTATAGTGCCATTAACACCTGAGGTATGTCAGGATGAAACTGCAGAATTAGACACTGATCGACTTCTCGCGTTCTCAGTCAAAGGTACGACTATGCGGAATTTCCCACCTTCCCGTTGAAGGCAGATTCAGGATTTTAAAACTCTGTCTACACAAACATGACCCTAACTAGGTAGGTTATCATTTGTATTTTTGAGTTCCTGGTGTTTTGTGTTTCTGTTTGTTTTATTTGTCTGTTTTATATGTTTTTTTTGTGTGTTGTCATGGAAGATTGTTGTTCCTGCTCTCGATCACGATATGGACTACAACATGTAATTTTACTGATTGGTTGGACTGTCAATGCCCACCAAGGGACTGGTGTTTAAAATTAGCTGTTGGCTATAAACAAAGTATAGTACTGGGGCGGAGGTTTAGCTCAGTTGGTAGAGCGTCCGCCCCATGTATGGAGGCTGTTAGTCCTCTGCAGTGGCCGCTGGTTCGACTCCCGCCTGCGGCCCTTCACTGGGTGTCATCCCCCCTCTCTTCACCCCCCTTCCTGTCAATCTCCAACTGTACTATAAAATAAAGGCACAAAAGCCCAAAATAAATAGTAAAAAAACAAAACAAAGTATAGTACTGTTTATGCAACTGTCAGTGTTTTTCTGTACTTGTCCCTTATAAACCAAACTAAACTATACAAAAAAACAAAACAAAAAACACACGGATTGATTGATTAGCAGTAAATTATTGGATCATCTAACTGTACTAACTGTAATAATTATTTTGGCAATTTAAATACGTAGTTGTGCAGTGACATTTCTACCTTATTGTTCTTTATGTGAATAATGTGGTTGGCCTCTTGGGATAGCTTTATGAGTGATGACAACGTGGTCTCCAGACACTAATTTAAAGTGTTTTACCCTCATAGTGGTTGGTTAATGATGGGCCTAAAGCCCCCTGTGTTGTAATCCCATTTGTTCTGCTTGACATGCAGTAACTGCACATACACACACACACAGCTCCTCCATGGGGTCCATACTACAAATTCAACCTGGAATCTGACCAGGATGTTACTGTAAGTGTGGCTCAGTATATCAGATGAAGCCCAGAGATCACAAAGAAAGAGTTCCTGCCAGACTTCCTCCTGGACCCGGCCGACCTGCCAGACCTGGCAACCCTGCATGGCACCATTCAGCTAACAACTTAATGACTTCCATTACACCGGCCTCAGCCTCAATGTTTCAAATTTGAGTGTATGGGAATAGAAGCACCTTGATGGTTTTATCGCCAAACAGTGATTGATGGCGCATGGAGGGGAGTTAGCAGTAATGAACAGTGTGATGCAGCGGGTATATTTAGTTTGGCCTGTTAAGGAACAGAGCTTCTCTTCTCTTCTCTTCTCTTCTCTTCTCTTCTCTTCTCTTCTCTTCTCTTCTCTTCTCTTCTCTTCTCTTCTGTCTCTTCGTCTTGGTCTCAACACTATCTCAAGATCTCTCTCTCTCAACTGCATTTTCACTGTCTTGGTTGGTCTCAGACAAAAAAGATTTGGATTTTATTTAAAGAACAGTCAAGAACACAGCGGGATATCACCAAATTGCCTGTGTATTGTCTGATTTATTTGTCAACATCATTACTCCCATTCACACGCACCCCAACAAAGTGAATGTGGGAGACAGGAGAAGAAGCTGTGGTTGTCTGGGTGGAGATGTCAG
>JAJHUR010091343.1:0-25230 GCA_027495735.1 Lutjanus campechanus
AAAAAAAAAACAATCCATTATCATAAATAAACCCAGTACCATACCAGCATTGTGCTTGTTTAACTTCAATGAGTTTTGCTTCAGCAACGTTCATTAAATGGAAACTTGATGTTCAGTAAACACATAAATCACTATAGGCTTGCAGTTTCACTCTCTTGATCATACATTTGGCCACATATACCTCTATATTCTACTGAGACATCAGACTATAACAATCCACGCTCCACTCTGGGCTTCTGCTGGACCTGTTGCTCTCTCTCCCTCTCATGCCTCCCCACACCAGTTGAGAGGACTTCGTGTACTGTGCTGCTCATTTTAAGAGGCTACATTTTCTTCTGAAAACATGTTATTCATTAGTATTTCTAGGCAGCATTATTATTAAGTTATGACTTATTTTTTTAAGCTTTGTGATTGGCGACTAATCCCACCTCTGAATTGCACCTATTGAGCTGTGCTTCACACAGAATGTCTCAAGTGCTGATCGCATAATGAGCCTCTACCTTATTAAATCTGGTGCTAATTACACGTAGATTGCCAGGACAAACTGAATGAAAGGCAAGGTGCAAATTACCCCATACACTTTCATGTACGTAAATATCGCCCTTAGAGAGGACATGAGGTTCATGCTGCTATTAATCACACCACCGACCACAGCAGGTTCTGACTGTTTACAAATGAATAGATATAGCAATCCTTTAATAAACTAAAGCGCCATGACAGGATTTTTCTACCTACCCAGTTTCAACATGTACTGCACACTGTACATTGCATGACTCATAAGCAGAGAAAGGTAATTAACATCTGTTATTATTTCATAATTTATACATAGTTGCTGTAATTTAGACTAACACATGCACAAAGGAGGAGCGAATTTATAAAAAGTGGTCAGAGAGTTTAATTATCTGCCTAATGTAGAATTGAACTGAATTGCTCAAAGGGGCACAGAGCAAAGAAACTGAAACCATAATGCATGAGAGATAGACAGAGACAAAGACAATTGATTCACCAGCCAAGTTACCAGTTATCTAGACAAATACACAGATAGACAGGCGGATAGGGAGACAGGCAATCAATTCATCAGCCAGCTAACCACACAAACAGACGGGCAAACAGACAGACCGGCAAGCAGACTGGCAGGGAAATGAGTCAGGCGGCCTGTTCAGTACCAGGCAGACAGGAAGACGGAGTATTCATTGACCCTCCCACAAATTTGGACAGACCAGTCAACAGACTGAGGGACTTGGAGGCCTGCAGGAGTATAATCAGTCCGGGATGAAAGAAGCACAAATGAGAAGCAAAGGCAGTTTGTCATTGAAAAACTGGTTGAAGTCCCGAGAAAAAAAGATGAATTAGTGGCATGTCATCTGTCCTCGATAAATCCTGCACTGCCAATAGATACTGTATGCTCTTCAGAAAGAAACTTAGATTCTCCTATGAGCTTTCTATTGCAGCTAACAGTGCTAGACAGTGGTGTACCTGGCAGCTCCAACTGGTGACTGTTTCTATATTTATAAATGTGATGTATGAGATTGCTGAGAAAGATTGTGCACAATCAGCAAAAACACAAGCATTCTCCAAACTGAAAGTTTAAAACAGGAAGTTAGAAAAATGATTCCTGCACAAGGGACAACTTAAAATCTTTTAAAAAAGAGAGAGAGAGAGAAGCTAAAATTGTGCAGAAAAAAGACAGAGAACGACACTTACTGTGGGAGTCAAGAGAACATGCTGTTGGCTCAGTCTGCTCGGTCAAAGAGCAAGCGTTCAAATGCTGCCTCCTGCTGTGCTGTCATATCACTCTTTACTCACTGTCTTATTCCACACAATGCTGATATTGTAAATAAGACACTTGAGATGCAAGCTGCTCACTGTCCTCGAAAAATACAAAAAGGAAGAAAGAAGCAGGCATTTAGCCCACAGAGCCCAGATAACAGAACTACTCAGGTTGGGACTTCAAAGAATTACAGCCTGCCTACCAAACACTGCAGAGCCCTTATATCAAAGCAACGACCTTAAGAAGGCTCCCAGAGTTACACAAATACACATGGACCCATACACTTATTATACATCCACACAAGGCCCTCTAAGCTAATCAAACTTTTAAAAAAAAGGACTCGCATTTGTCCACCATTGTTTGCTTAAAGGCATGCAGACTGATTCCTGTTTGACTGAAATGCAAACAAGCTCACAGATATGTTCTCTCTATTCTCTCCTTCATTCTCTCAGCCAAGGCTAATGTAATGTTTCTGTGTGTGTGCCAATTACCGAGACAGTATATGATACATTTTAAGTAATATAATGCAAAAATAAATAGAAAGAAAACAGTTTTAGTCATATTTCTAACATTAAACCTTTTTTGTAACCCCCATCTTCACTGGTTTACTTTAATGATTAGATTTAGTGAGGTATTCAGTACTGAAAGAAGGACTGCTCACCCAGCCATGATACAAATCTTCTTTTGCAGCTTTCAGGCTTGACAGGGAGACCCAGTGCCATGACAGAAGACCAGGTCATCAAATACTAACCCAAAGTATTGGTATTTGGCGTCCAGGAAAAGAGACTCAAATATCAACCATCTTTCTGCAGAGTAACTGAAAATAAATTAATCAAAGGCTAGACACTCATCAGTGTGTAAGTATTGTACTTTGCCTGTCCAGTGCCTTGAATCTGGTGCTAAATCATGCTTCACTGTACACAAAAAAATGTTTGATATGCCCACAGTACACCACAGTCAAGATTAGAAAAATAAACCACATTTAAATTTGAATGCAAGCAGCTCTTTGAGGCTGACTGTTTTAAGTGTTGTTTCCCTGTCAAATGGCATCATATTAAAAGAAGCACAAGCAGAGGCAGAGAAATAAACAAAAAGCACATGAACAGTGTGCAGCTGTATCACACCAACAAGTAAGTACCATATTTGTTTCTACTAATCCCCTCTGTATTTTGGTTAATTCATATTTTTTATTCTGAATTAATTTCCTCAATAATTGACATCCAAGGAGTGGGATTAAGTCCCACCAATAGAAAAAAATAACTTTTTGCCAAGGATAAAGATGTCTGCCGCAAGGCTCTATGACAAACATAAGGGGAGGGGCAAATTGTCACTGATGAAAAACAAACTCTGCTTAGTCCAATGGTGATTCTTACAAGTTATGAAAGGGTATAAGGGAGAGGGGTAACTCACGCCAATGAAAAAGGAAATCTCTGCTGAGTCCAGTGATACCGTTTAGAAGTCATCTTTCTTTTTGTTACAGGCCACTCCTCACAGCCGCATCCTATTTGTTGTCATGAACCATTAATCAGCCATCCTTTGGCTCATGAACAACCTTTCCACGAAATCTTGTGCAAGTCTGTGACTCTGTGTGGAAATTATGCGCCTTTTTGCAACATGCCACTCCCATTACCACGCTGCCTTTCAGTCAATTGGCATGAACACAAACACACACCTTCACATACACGCATTTGACCTTGCCAAATTTCAGCCCCTTGTGGAAAACTGTAACTGAATTTTTGAGGACCAACTGACCAAATGACCAACTGACCGAAGAGCGACTGCAGAGCTCCTGGTTGCAACTAAAAAAGCAGCAAGCGTGTACTGAAGGTTCACACACACGATTAGACGATGATCAGTTTATCATCCCACTTAATTTTGTGCCAAAATACCAGCCGCTGTGCTAGCTTAGGTGATTCCTTTCAAGATATAATTTGCAGTATTTTGAGATTAAAATGGCTACAGAGGCAAAGTAAATGCCACTGAAAGTTGCTTGGCTGCCAGATGTACAGTTCTCCATTTATTGGTGTGTTTTAATATGTGATAAAAAGTGAGTACTTGCTTCTTTGACCACAAAAGACTTCTTCACTAAGAGTATAATGCCTTCTAGTGGTGAAAAACAGACCAAATAATAAATTATTCCAATATTCATTTTGAAAGGTACACAAGCTTGTTTGAAGTGGAAAGTCATTTGTTCTTTAAACAACATACACAGTTATTTCTTTGAATTATAAAATGTTTATGAGTTGGTGGGGTTTCTACACCTGTTTGCTAATGTCCTGTGGGTGTGCCAACCAAAAAGTGCATGTATTTTGTGTATGACCACTTGTTTCCATGTTGTTGTTGTTGTTGTTGTTATGGTTGCTGTGTGTGCTTGTGCCTGCCCTTCAGCACTGAAAACCAGATCACTGTAATGCCACAGTACCACCCACACACACTCATCTCTATCTTTCTGCCTATTTTTAAATGACATTTCCATGTTATCATAATTCATGTAGTGCAACATCTAACCTGCACACTGATAAAAGTGTTGCTCAGCACAGCTCAAGAGTTGTGTAGAGAGCAAACAAACTAACAAAAAGCTGCTCTCGTTTGTGTTGATAGTATAACATCAACAAAAAAATACTTTTGCATTTCCTTTTATCATTAGTTCAGTTTTTTCTCAAATGAATTTCCTTAAAAATGTATTCACTTCTCTGGTTAAAGTATTCTTGTCGTCCATTGCTCTGCTGACCTTATTTATGGCATATGTAAGAAAACTGCTTCTTGAGTGTACTCCTGCACTTAAAAACCTGAGGCTCTTTTGTTGAATTAATCACACTATGATATCGCATAACAAACATTTGTTGTACTACAGCATTGACCTCATTGAGTTTTGTTACTTGAGATTCTTTCAAATTAAATGCTCAATGTAGAATCAAGCCTGTTGGTTTTGGTTGTGAATCAGCAGTTACATTATGTAACTCTTTGACAGGCAGGCATGAATATCCAAATCTATGTACACATGGATGAAAATGAGTCGTGTAGACTGGTGTATCCACTGTTTGACTACCATATATCAACATTCCAGAGTCAATTTCTTGTCCAAACTACATTTGCATGAAACAAACTGTCTGTCAACATCAAAATCAACCAAAAAAGAACAGGAGGGAGGAATTAAATAAAACACTGCCCCATCCTCAGCTGACAGTGTGATGCAGGTCAACTCAGAGGACATGCAAGCCATGCATGAAAACCCAGGGAACATTAAAGACGAGGCTGATTTTGTGCCAACTTTTTGATGCTGCTTTTGATGCATGAATTCATTTCCTGTGCCTCACTGTTCCAAATTTATTGAAGGGGGTCAACAAAAAATGAAGGCAGGGCTGCCAGAGCATGAATGCTATTGAGACTCAGGTTTTGCATCCATACTCAGATCATGATTTCCCTTGGATGCAGCGTATATTCTATGATTTACATTTTCTCAGTATTTCGATTGGATCAGTTGACATTTTGGAAGTACCGACAGTAAATAAACTGTTCAGTAACTGTTGGAATGGCTGACAAATCACAGAGCTGTGCTTAAACAAGATTTGAACAAAATTTGGTAACTGTGAAGGGATCAGTGTTGAAACAAGCCTTTTCATTCCACTCTGGCCCAGAAAAAAAAGAAGGAACTCTGCCCAGAAGCAGATTGATGTCCTCTTTTCGGAACTACTTTTACACCAACACAAAAAGAACTGAAGAAAATTCGACTTTGAAACTGATGCACCTGCTAGCTGCTCGCAGGCACTGTTGTCAAACTCCAAGACAGTGTAGTAGTATCATCCTACCTTCTTGCACAGCCTGGAAGGGGTTGTTCCCGTCAACGAATTCCACAGAGATGGTGATCTTCTCCGTCTCCAAAATCTCGTTGTTCAAATTGAGATCTGCCACAGCAAGGCGAAACACCTCGTCATCTTTCCGTGCTGACTCGTCAAAGATGGCGCCTGTTGACAAGGAAGGAAGCAGAAAGGAAGAGAGGAATCTATTACTCAGAGTTAGAGGACTTCTGGGAGAGAAACACAGGAATATTGTAATACAGAGAGCTTCAGAAGTATGCAGCCCACAAAGATGAGTTCTCAGGCTCAATCTTCAAGCCCGTCCCAGATGGTCTAGCTTCACAACAACTTTAATCATGCCTTGCAGAGTTCTACAGCACATGTAAAAAAAAACATCCCTTTTTTTTATCACCAAGAAGTTGCTAATCAGCTGGCAAAGCATAAGAAAAACAATGGTTGCTATACAAATATTGATATTTCACTCGATATTTATGTAATATTTATCTAATGTCAAGATACTTGAGCTTATAACAAGACCAAATAGAAGAAGATTTTAAGCAGTATTACCACTGACGGATGACTATCTGAACACAAACACATGGTAAATATGAGATCGTCACTTGAAATACTGTATCTGGACATAAGAACAACCTAAAGAAACCTACTTTAAATTACTGACCAGCTTCTAATAGGTTGAGATTCTTAAGGCAGCCAAAGATACATCAGTAGTGTTTTTCAGATTTTGTTGGGGAAAAGCCAAATTTTCAGCCACATTTGGAGGAACCTCTCTTTTCTGTTCTGTTTTTACATTCTCATGTAGACTTCAAGCATCCAGCCCCTGAACTGGGACCCAGCTTGTGAAAGACAGGGTGCAAGGGAGGACCGGGTTGACATCAGTGTTCAGTCTAAGGTCAAACACTGCCCAAGGGCACACTGAGTCAGCCAAAATGGATGCTGCACAGAGGGAAACGGAGGAAGGAAAGACTGGTGAGTGCCAGCATCTGTGGCGGCAGATAAAGTTCCCACAAGTCAATAATAAATCAGTTATTAAATAAATGTCAACCTGTAGACGAATGAGGCAACATGCGCCGTTGACTGGCTGGTAGAGATTTGGTCTCTGCTTTGGTCTGTTACACACACAATTAGCCATGTGTTATCTATTTCTCCCTTTCTCCCCCTTTAGCCTCTCATTTCATCCTAGTTTATCCCCTGAATCCATGGGACAACTAATTGTGTAAGCCAGTGCAGTGAAGCACTGCTAACTGTATTTCGCTGACCAGAAAATGAGCCTCATATTGTATAGTTAGAGTGTGTGCATGTGTGTGTGTCTATGTGTCCGTGACACAGGTTGCAAATTCCATTAATAACCAGGCAGGCTATATTGGCTGAGGGCTGTTTTGTACCACATTTAGAGGACTGTTAGTGTAATTTGGTCTTGTATAGTTCAGTGAGTAGAGTCTGGTGTTAATGCTGCAAAGGTTATGGTCTGATCCCAACAGAATTATAAGAAAATATGCCGTCTTTATCATGCAAAGTAGTTTGGGTTTAATCATCCTGAAAAAGAGCATATATCACAAAAATGTAATAAAATTAGGACTCTCACTGTGACTAAAAAAAAAAACTTTTCTGCTTAATTAGTTGAAGAAATGTGTAGCTTGTGCCATGTGCAAGTTACCATAATGTAGTTGAACAGTTTAAAACACAGCACAGAACACAGAACAATGTGTGGACAGAATTAATCTTAAAAACATGAATCTTACTTACTGTCCCCTATTTCAAATTAACTGTTGATCAAATTTAACTTCTGAAGGACATTTAATTTCAACACAGTCTTTACACAGCAAATTCAAAACCAACTGCTGTTTGAAGGCAGTTAGGAACAGTATGCTAACTGCATCTTCATCAAAGAGCCTCATTAACTATGCATCCTTCAATAATTTGATCCATCAGCATTTGGCAACTGTAAATACCCTCCCACTGATTGAGTCTGGGCTGTTTTTATCATCATGCAGTATAGATGAGGTGAGACAAACAGGCCTGGACAAAGCGATAAAGGGTGAAACACAAAGACTCATTAACTATTCCATTAGAGATAAATTATAAATGGGGTTCCAATCAGCTTTAAGATGACGCTGCTGGGAAAGGATTTGTACACATTTCAAACGAGCTCTGCGACACGGGAGGACAATGATAGGTTGTGTATGTCTAGAGGGCAAACGTATGGACAGAGGAGAGGAGAGGCAAGGAGGGAGCCATATATATGCTTTTAAACTAATGCTTTGGAAAGGAAGTCAGACAGGAGGTGGAAACATGTCAAAGCACTTGAGATCTGTGTTTTTGTGCTGCACAGTATATGCATAGCATGAAATATTAAAATTAGAGGAATGAGTTTGCAAAACAAAAAAGCACAGCGACTCTCAACGTCTCATACTGATGCACAAGGTAGACTTTAGCGAGTGAATGAAACACTGACAGAAAGTCTATCTAATATGTGGTTAATGCTGTTAAACAGTTGCTGTTTGGGTAGGTTTAGGCAACAAAACTATTTGGGTAGATTTAGGATAAGGCCATGACTGGGGTTACAGTAAGTACATTATGTACGTCACGTGATGCCACTGTGTTTGAGCCATCTATTCAACCCGCCTCCTCCATATGCGGTGCCAGTGTCTCTCTTTCTGCCGCAGGTACCGTGCACATCTGTATGAGACGTCGAGGGGCAGTGTATTTGACAAGTTGGGAATGAGACCAGGCTGAGTAATCTGACTCATCCTTCCAGACGTATGTTTAGTTTATGAACACAGTGCTGTGCACCAGTCTCTTTATATATAATTTGTTTAGTTTTTCTTATCTTTTTGAAATACGGCCACAACATTCACGAGATGTTAAAATGAAGCAATATTTGCCACGATAGAGCTTTCTGTCAGTAATTTTCCCTCCTTCCTTCTCTTTCATCTATGATCTCTTAACCACCTACTCTCTCTCCTCAGTCTTTCTGTTCGGCAGCTGCTGCACCTGTACAGTGATTCATCAGCTACTTGTATGTGATTAAAAGCCACAATCTTTAATCTCGGCACAGCGAGGAGGCAGACACAGACAAAAACACAGATATGAAAACCTCACTCATCCTCAAAATGTTTTTTAAACATGCCTAGAGGTCTGAATAAAAAAATAATTAAGCCAGTCATCAAAACAGAAATCATTGTTGAAAGTATTAGTTTATTTTAAAAGCGCGACAATTTTCAATGTGCAAATAGCCAATGTATGTTAGAAGTGGTCACAAAGGAAGATATACTCAATATGTATTTAGTTATTCACATATCATGGAAAAAGAATCCACATATACTGAAAATGTGTGAGAGGGAAAAGTAAAGAAGAAAGAGAGGAAAGGAGGATGGGGAAATGACTGCTGTTTTCTGCCTGTTATTTTAGAACAACATCACTGCATGCTGGTTTACTAACACAGGCGTGCACATACACACACAAGCCAAAGAATCCTGGCTCTTCCTCCTTTCCAATAATGTGATTGTGAGCGCAAAGGCAAACGTCACCACATAAATCAACCAGGAAATAAAAGCACTGAATCTTGCTTTACACAAACGCCCCAAGGGCGGACACACAGATGAGCACATGCACGGACTTAGCCTAACACACACACACACACACACACACACACACACACACTCACACACACACACACACACACACACACACACAGCGTGTGGGCAGCAGCACTAAATCAACATCCTATTTCCAAACCATCCCTTCCATGACAACAGCATCATCAACAACAACAGTCAATTTGAATGGATGCAGCATCCAAAAGTAGAGACCCCAAATTGTTTGGTCGAGAGGTATTGATCAAATGTCTGCCAATGGTCAAGTGTTTGGTATTAATTTCCTAGTTTGTTTACATTGATAAAGGGGCTATAAATAACATGTTTGTCTACTTACTGCCAAATAACCTCTTGGGATGGATGACAGATGCTGGAGGTAAAAGAAAAATAAGCAGAGGAGCACACTGTCACTATGAAACACGAAGATGATAAATCTGTGAATTTTCAATTTTTCTGTGAACTTGTCAAAATACCGGTTTTAAATCTCAGTAATGCTTCGCTTTGACATGTTGTCTCCTTTTTTATTTACAGTATTTAATTTTAATTAGAGCAAATCCTCATTAATTCATTACCTGCCTACCAACTATTTTTAACTTTTAAGAACTAATGAAGACATTATGCAGATGAAGCTGCATCTACATAAAATAATTTCAGCACTTTCTCCTTGTGATTTCAAAATGACTAAATCATAACATCACCTAGCATGATCACCATCACAGCCTCTTTGATATTTAATTCAATAGCATTAAACAGTTTTCAAAACAACTAAACAGCATGGACAAAAAAAAATCATGAAAGATGAAAGGATGATGATTGGCTAATGCATTAATATGTGCCTGAGCAGGTCTTCCCAGGGCTTTCATAGCAGCTTTATTCCTACCATGGTGTACTGAACCACAGGCTGTTTACAACAGGAGCCTAACCAGACGATAACTCTTATTTACCAACAGCACAATAAGACAAATGGGTTGCGGCAACAAAGATGGATTTAAATTAAGATTAGATTAAATACAGATTTAAAATTAAGAGAGAAACTTTCATTTTTCCTCTGAGAAAAACTTGTTGGCTGAATTAATGGAGCAATATGGCCACATAATAGATCAATGGACAACTGCACAATAAAAATTAAAAAAAAAAAACAGACTTCCTGGCAGCAACTGGCAGACTGTTATAACAAATCAATGGCAGAGAAGAGACACATCATAAAACTCAACTGGGTTTAGTTAGTTTCTAAACTTTATTTGCTGAACATGATTATTTTGCTCAATCCATCTCAAAAAGGAAGATAATCTAGGTTTAGAGTAAAAACTAAACTGGGGTTTAAAGAGAGGTTTAAATTTAATCTTTCTTAATTTTAAGCTAGTTTTAAACTGAAGCTGTGTTTAGGCACAGTCGTGCTTTGAACTAAATGCCGAAATCATTATGCTAACGTTCAGAATTACAGTGCTAACTTGCTGATGCTGAGGTGTAAATATTTACAATGTTCACCACATGTAAACATGTTGACATTTTCTATTAAGCCCTGAACATTTATTACTGCTGAGGCTGGTGGGAATATTGCTAGTTTTGTGGTATTTAGTCATAAACCAAAATATTGAAAAATTGACATTTTGACCAGATAATGGGCCTCGATGAAAACTGAAGGGAGACATGAATGCGTGAACCAAATTTTAGGGTAATTAATCCAATTGTTCACTTTCACTAAAGTAAAATGTCAACCAGCACCAAAGCCAGTGGGAAGCATCCTATGGAAAGCATCATCTGTACCAAATTCCAAGAAAATCTATCCAATAGTGGTAGAGAAATTTCATTAAAAACACAATTTGAAGCCTTGTGGTGGGCCTGAAAGTAAAGAGAGAGATCACCAAAGTAATTTAGTAATTAAAATTCATCCTCTGGGAGCCATGGGTAGCAAATTTCATGGCAATTAATTCAGTAGTGTTTGAGATATTTCAGTCTGGAGCAAAGTGGTGGACCAAGTGAAAGGCTAAACTAGTGGTAATGTCAGCCCCCTTTATGACCTGGTGCACAAACTGATTTTATCCTAAGTGGGGCAAAGGTTCACATCAATACAGCTTTTTAATATTAAGATATTGAATAGTTTTCATAAGCTTCAGTCCAGTTGGCCTGGAAGCAGAAACATGGCAATATTAATTTTAATCTTAAAATTTTAAAGGGGAATAATTCATTCAGCTCAGCCATCTGAGTAACTATATAAAATCAGATAATGGCATTCAGGCAGACAAAAGCACATTGTGGAACGTACAAAACACGGCTCAATTTCCTTATTAAATGAACAAATTAGGATGGCACGTCATCCAATGCAGAGTTATTATGTTCCCACACTCTATAAAGACCGAGTAATTAAGCCAGCTCCTTCTCAGGATAATCATTCAGCATGAGTGAGGGAATGACTGTTAAGAATGATTTCATGTTAAAGGAGGAGGGCAACATGGGCAGGGGAGGTCATGAAACTAGATAGACGTTAAACAGTTGAGACTAAATTCGTTTTCTGTCGTTCAGTTAGACTGACATCTTTGAGGTTGCCATCTGTTTGCCTTTTTTTTTTTTTAGGTAAAACAGCCATGAGCTCTGCCAAATCCCTCTCCATCTGACTCCGTGTCTACTGTACACCTGTCTCTCGGCCCTTTACTCTCACTCACTCAAGCTCTTCTCTATTGTTACAGCTCCCTCCCTTCTTTCACTCTCCATATCTCCACATGTATCCGTCTGCCTCTCTTTCACAGACACAACTCTAACCAGAACAGTAAAGATTTCTGAAATACTTTGGGGGATCCGTTCCTCCGTCTATCAAACAAACTCACACACCTGTTGTCGAGGTTGCAGCTGATGACAGTAATGTGACAGGAACACTGACAGACTGACAAGGATAATGACTATGGAGGAACACACACACACACGCGGGTGTGGTATCACTGATTTATGACAAGGCTGGACCAAAGCGTTGCCGTCTCAATGTGATGATGAAAGCAAGGCGGCGGCGGCGCTGAGTGATGATGGTGATGAACTGGGGAGGTTATCGTGCTGTGGTCTCAAATGTCCACAAATGCACACTCTCTCAGACACACGCACCGACACATATCCAAGAACACACAAAGACCGTTATTTACAGCAGTGATGTGAGAGCTGGAAGGGAGTGTGTTTTGACACTTGGGAGGACAGCGCAGAATTAATGCGTGTGTATGTGTGTGTGTAGAGAGGGAGAGGATAAAGAATGAATGGTAACAGGGGAGCAGAGCAAGCCAGTGGCATATGATAGGGACAGATATGAAAAAAGCTCTAATATTTATCATATAGGCTCTCGCAAGACACAGGCACACACACACACACACACACACACACACACACACACACACAAACAAACACACAGTATTCATGCAGGTTTGCCAGGTACAGGGGGCTGTAATCCATTGTATGTGTGTGTATGTGTGTAAATATGATTTAGTAGGTTGGCAGGAGAATCTTGTGTACTTATGAGACATTGTGTAGCGGGAATGTTGATACAACCGTAGATAAACCAAATATACTGAATCATCCTTGACTATCTTTGTCCATTGTTCTCAGTGTGTTGCAGATTTGAATGCAAAAATAATATATTTTGTATCTTCGTTAATATACACACCTTATACTTTGCATAAAATGCATTTTATCTGTGAGAAAACATGTGGTTTTAATTGACAAACTATTGGAGACCAGACCTCTGTAGGTCAAATGCCTTGTTTCCTTGTTAAAAGAGTTCTACATAGAGCTTTCTGTGATTGGACACACTTGAATTGTTTGTAAATGTGTATATGGGAAATATACCAGCAAACTGTCATGTACGGGTGTGTGTGTGCATTGCTGGATGACAGAGGGATGCCCGAGGTTCCAGTTTATCCTCCTGTGTATTAATGGAGAAATCTCCCAGGTAACCTGATTTGTGCAAGAAAAATCTCTCTCATTCTCCTGCATTTTTTCCACCATCCCCCCTCCTCCCTCACATCGCTTCTTTCATTATAGGCGTGTAAATTAATTTGTTCCATCGTTAAGGAGGCAAGCAGCCAGGAGAATTGTAGTCATAGTTCAGCAGAACTCCAGTCTTTTGCCACACTGTCACACAAAGCTGTGCCAAGGTCGTTGCTATCTCTGCCACGTCTCGCTGCCTGCCTTACCTTTCTCCCCTTTGTCTTAAACAGACAGAATTCAGCCTGACTGTTTCCATCCTTTGTCGAGACCTACTGTAGATATCCAGGGCTTTGCTTCTTCCCACACAAACGAACATACTTTGAGTAGGTGGAGGATTTGTTTTGTGTCTCCATTCATTAGCAAGCAAGCTAAACACAATTTGGAAATAACCAATTCATCTAAGGCACGTTTAGATTCGGTCTTTCAGTGCGCATCCAGCAAAGTAAAGGGCGGACAATTGACAACGCCGTTTTTCTTTTTGTGTTTCTCTTCATGTCAGCTCTTGGCCGGTTTTAGCAAGGTCCAGCTCGTTTGCAAACCACTGCTGACTCAGCTCCAGTCCAGCCAGGCTTGCCTGGGATCTTAAAACAGTAAAGCTGATGGCTGTGAGCCAGGTGTTAGAGTATATCTAGGGCCGAGTCAAGGTATAAGTAAATGATAATTTGGGTGATAGCAATGTACCTTCTAAATAGCCCAAGTTGTATATTCAATGTACCTGTGTATACCCTTGACAGCAGAGGTGATTGCTGCATTTAGCTGCTCCTCTAGATTCTCCTTCATATTAACACAATTATTGAAAAATAAAATAATATTTGCTTTGCAGCTATGAATATTCAAGAAATCCCTGTCTGTGTCAACTTCTTTTCACACTCATTCTGATTCCTTCTGCATTTGACCCTGCCTCTCACTTCTAACCTTTTTCCTGGCTGAATTCTGTCTCCACTTGTCTCCTCTCTTCTTCCCTTTAATATAACCACCATACCTCATTCCCTTTGCTCTGCTGTTCTAATTTATACGTCTATTCCACCCATGCTTCTACCATTTCCATTTTTTCTCCCCGTTTATCTCCACCTCCTTCCCATTTTGCTCAATTCTCCCCACCTCCCTGCTCTCCTCCCTCTTTTGTACATCCTTCTCTGCATGCTTTTATCTCACTAAGCATCACTCTGCTCTCTGCCCTGACCCTCGCCAACTTCCACTCCGTTCCTTGTTCAATGTGACAACCCTAGTGACATGTGTGACATTTAATCCAGGTAAACTTGCCCTGTCTTGGAAGGCATTGATATCTTAAAAGAAAGCTGCGAATATACATATGTGTGAGTCTGTGTTAGAGAGGGAGAGAGAGAGAGATGTCATGATAAATGATCTGACATTTGCTAAAAGCCATTCAGGCACAAATTACACACATATTGCCAACCATTTTCCAAAGCATATCTCTTTGTATTGTTGAACAGTTGTTAGAGAAATGCACTTTTCTGCGTTGTTTTGAGATACAATAGAAAACTCTGAAAAGCAACTGACAAATATACAGAACAGATACATTGTTGTTGTGTGGCAATGCAATTAAAAGCCTTGATACCCTGAAGGCTGCTCCCTGTTGGTACATCAAAGTGGTTGTGTAAAACTCCAGCATCAGGTTAAGGTGTTGAACGGCAATGCATTTATGTTATATTGTGAGAAAATGAAACCAAAAGGGCTGACAACAAGCCAACACTGATAACAGTACTTGAATACACCGATCCAAAATTGTGCTTTCAGCTGCATTACCATGCAATTATGAACACTTGAAGTAAAGATAATACATCTTGTTCACCCCCTGGTGGTTGGCTGCAGTGTAAGTCCATAAATTCCATGTTAGCAGAGAGACTAGAAATGCCTATTTAACATTTGTGTGAAATTTTGTCATAATTAGCATATGAATTCTTGAGTTATGGCCAAGTGACCTTTGACCACCTGATTTGCATTAGTTCGTCCTCAAGTCCAAGTTTGTGTTCATGCCAAATTTGAAGAAATTCCCTCAAGGCATTCCTGAGATTTAGCGTTCATCAGAATGGTACGGACGGGCGGACAGATGGACGACAACCCAAAAACATAAGGCCTCCAGCCACAGCTGTCACCGGCACAGAGGCATAAAAAGTGCAAATTAAGAAAGAGATGACAACTGAGAGAGGAAGTGAGAGGAAAGGGACTGAGGAGAAACAAATAACAGGCTTATGAATAGAGGTCAGAAATAAAGAGGATGAAAAGAGCAAAAAAGAAAAAAATGTTTTACTCTTTCATTCTATTAAAAATGTAAACATACCAAACCGTATGGGAACTGAACCCTCAAATCTGCTTTTAAAGCAAGAAGCCGGTCTTTTTAAGCACCTTGAGTCTTTAAGCTCACTCTCCTGATTAATGCCGAACATTTGGGAGGATTTCGCCTGAAGCGCTGGTAAGAGGCTCCAGATTTGTACACATCATAAATGTCATATTATATTTCAGGGAGGAATGGATTTTGCAGGATCCCCCTCTCTCTTGCCCTCCTTCCCCCTGCAAACTGCATGTCTTCAGCATCTGCAGACTTTTATATTCCTTCCTTGGTCCTCTTCAACCCCGTGCTATCAAAACCTATCCTCTTCTCAACTCTCTATATTTCGATATTTCTAACTCCAAAACTTTTGAACTCTCCTCCCCTTTGTCTCTCTCCCTCTCCAGCTCTCTCCTCTATCACTCTGCTTTCCTTCATACTTTTCTCTAATTCTCTTACACAGTCCCTTTCCTCCTCTCTCCCCTTCTTATCTTTATCCTTCCATCACATACTTGTCCTCTGCCTCCTACACACATCCACGAATACATTTTTTTCCATCCTCACCTGCTATCCTGTGGCACTCTTATCCTCTCGTTCCATATCTTTCTATTCCTCCTTTCCCTCCCACCCACCAGCCCCTTCTGTTGCTTCTTCCTTCATCTCATCTTATCCCTTTCGTCTTCTCGCCCGCAGGCTCTTTTTCACCCCAGCATGCTCTTCCAACCTGTCCTCCTTGCCCTCTACACCCATCACAGATTCTGGAGGGTGTGCTGTTCATCATTACTCAAGCAGTTCAGCAACTAAATTGTCCTCTTTCCTTTCCATGGCGGTGCTGCTGCTGCAGCTGTGCTCCTCTGCTGGAGCTAGGACATTAAAAGGAAAGCATATTCCCTACAGGTTTTACTGTGCACTAATACTACTGAGCACACGCCAATATACACAAGCGTGAGAGTACTTCCAAATACAAGTAAAGAAACACTAACATAAATGTACATACAGCCACAGTTTTTCTAGGCTATACAATATACAATGAAACTATATTTTCTCTAAAATAACATACCTTAAATTCTCAACTAGTGCAATAACATGACACTCTTTCAGAAAATGATGTATTTATGTAGATTATACTAACCAACAGTATATGACATCGTTATAATTAGCTAAACCTTAAACATCTACAGCAGTAACATGCAAAATACTCATTAATTTGCAGTAACATTGACCAAAAACATCAAATATAATAGGAAAACAGTGGGGCACTGGGACCTTTTTAATGTACGACTCGTATCTTCTAGATACGTTTCAGAGCTGTGGGCAGTACAGGTGTCACAATTCTCGAAGGCCGCAATTAAATTTGACTTTCAATTTTAAGGTCATAATTTGATTTAATTAGATTCTCAATTTAAGCTTTTTTTCTGCGTTGAGAGCTACACCATTGTCACCCCATGTCTAGAACACAAACGTCACACCAGCATCTCGCCCTCAAGCCACACTGAAGGATCTGTCTATACAGCTCCTGTCTTGTCTGGGCCAGAAGTGGAATATGTTTGTTTATGAGCACAGCAGTGTTTGTGTATGTGTGTGTGGGTAGGTGGGTGGTGTGTGGGTGTAGTGAGTGTGGTTGAGCAAAAGAGAGAAAGCGCTGGTGGCTACACTCAGAACACATAGGTGTTGGTAATCACACCAAAGGCAAAGTTTAGCAGTGAAGTTGTCTTGTGGCAGTAGATGTACAGTGAAGGTCACAGTTTACATAAACAGGGACTTTTAATTTTTTTTTCCTCTGGCAGACAACACAACACACAGCCAGTCTCAACTGTTATACTGCAACCTGAGCTTATCTAGACACTTCATACAGTGACCAACGGAAACACTCCATATGGTCATCTGCAATAACACACATTAACTCATATTCAAATACACAGTATTTAATATATTCTATATATTGCCCAGCCCTACACAAGGGTACAGTTTATTTCCTTCATAAATAAGCCTGCCTGAACTCAGTGGCCAGCAGAGATATGATGGCTCTAAATAACCTCTAAAGAGATGACCTCTAATCAATACAGCAATATTAATGCATCATCAGTAATGCACTTGTGTGCCTTATCTCCTTCTTTCTCTTTCATTAACCCTGTCTTGCTAATTTGTTCTTTTTCTTTTTTTTATATCATCAATCCATCCACCCACACACAGTAAAGTAGAGTTAGTACCACTTCTGTTGTCCTCATTTTCCCTCCATCACTCTCTCTTTCTCCCTCTATCTCTCTGTCCATTTATCTCTCTCTCCCCTCTGCCTCATTTAGTTTCTCTCTCCCCCACCCCAACCATCCCTCCATCATACTTTCACCCACCTTTTGTATCTTTCCTGCCCTCCTTCCCTCAAGGCCTCTTGTCAGTACACTACCACCCCTGTGGAATACCTTCTGTTCCAAACCTGCATCCACCTCACTCATATTCATTACTAATACACACACACACACACACACACTCACACACACGCTACATTCATTACCAGCAGTGAGCAGTGAGTCAGTTAAAAAGTCATAAAGAGCATAATAAAGCTCCTCCATCTGCAAACCTATTAGCAATGGGCAATCCTAGGGGTCACACGAGCAAGCACAAACTCACTGACGTGTTCACACATGCACCGATGCACACGTACACATACTGTGCACACACTGGAAAAAAAAAAACATGACACACAAACTGTGTTTTCATGTGGGGTCAGGTGGTAATAATGGGCTTCTAATTAATGCAAGTGTTGCATTAATAGATTCATTACAGAGACCACACATCAGTCTCAATAAGTACATGGTGGATGGATAGCATAGAGGTGATGTGTGTTGTGTGAGCTAGCAGGATCAGGATATAATTCATAATTTATCGTAATCAAAAATTCCTTCCGGTTTGAGCTGTGCAAATTCAGCAGTGATTAAAATTATAGGAGAAAGAAATGTAGAACAAATTACCTGCTTTGGGTCTTTCATTCAGGATCAAAGAGAAATGTTCAGCAGTATTACCACACAGGACCTATGGACACTACTGTGCACTTTCTAGAGCAAGAAATAGCCAATGTGAATGTGCCATGAGAAGCCTTTAAATGGCAATTAGTTTTCTTGTAGCCTCTTATAATTAGAGGAGTAACGGTATCCTCAACACATTCCCATACATCCCATTTATTGACAGAATATGGAAGACATGAGATAAAATATTTTTCAGTATGTTCACTGGTGAATCGTTATGTCTCTGCTGCCTTAGAGCGAGCTTTTTATACCTACAGAGAGTGTGGGTCCTCTTCCACAGAATCTGCCATGTTGTACCACCATGTTTCTACAGTAGCCCAGAATGGCCGAACCAAACACTGGCTCGTTATACAGACTTTTGCGTTTTGCGCAAGTTTCACGGCCACCATAAATTTTCCTGCATTCTTGTTGTAAGGGAAGAGTGAGACAGCATTTGCAATCTGCAAGCTCACCACTGGATGCCCCTACACATTGCTCGTTTAATACAATTTCTTTGTCAATCATATGATCAAATTCTGTGTTTGAATGATCTGTTACATTAATTATTTTGATGATGATAATGAATGATAACAAATTTGATAATGAGTCCATTCTTGTTGCCACTGCAATATCTGGACTCAGTTTGCCTTGTATAACAATGATTCCACGGTGTGCTGTGGTATCTTACATACTTTAAACAGTAACTGTATTGAATCATCAGGATTGATTCATGTTGAATACATGTTTAAAATGTGCAGTTATCCATCACTGTTTAAGTTTTATTCAGAGAGTAACATTTGATCCACTACAAGCTGAATCCATAAAGCCAATTTTCCAGGCAATCAAGCAATGGGTTTTTTTTTTAACCATGACAAAAGTTTTGTTTAACTGTGTCAAAACTTGCTAAGTCAAAAAGGCTTAACACGATGGAACAGCCACGGTAATAAATTGTACAAAACTCAAAAATTAAGAATCCTCCACAGCAGAGAGATGTTTCAAGCAAAGAAAGATCACATCATTAAAATTACCTTTGAGGCAATAATCTGCACCACTCACAGAGGTAAGTCAGGGTGAAAAAAATATTACATGGGTTTTTGAATGTTTTGTCAACTCCATTTGATAAAAAATGCTAAGGCATGTGAAAGATTAAAAAATACCATGTTAGGGAGTCTGGCGTTCTCTTGACAGTGATCATTCACCGCTGCTGCTGGCTGCTTGTCAGGTCATTTTTTGCAGGTTTATCATGCATGCATGCCGACACGATTGCGAACAGAAGCACTCACATCAGCCACGGCCAGAAGCTGCCATACTGCCCGCCAGAGGAGTTCATTTAAAAGCCAGCACGTCAGCAGAACCTCTCCCCACACACACACACACACACACACACACACACACACACACACACACACACACACACACACACACACACACACACACACACACACACACACACACAGAGCTCCAAGTGGCTGTTGTTTTATTCATCACTGCAGTAAGGTAGGTGGCCCTCAGGATCCAACACCCACAGAGTGGTGTACATGATGTATAGGTGGCGGGCTGCATGTCTGTATGTGAATGTATTTGTGTGTTTGCCATATTCACTGAGTGAGTTGAGTGAGTCATTCAACATCATCTACAGTCACTCTTGCTTATTACAAAAATGTGGGTGCATGGGTGTTCAATAAGTTTGCATGGCCCTGTCATTTGTTGTTACCTGCGGGTCTCACTTGAGCCCAAATTTAAAAAGAGAGGTGCTTGATCTTCATTAGCCAAGACAATGGAAGCTGTCTCTTGTAATTTTCTCTCTCAGATCAGCCAATGTCTGTCAGTGGGGGGTGGGTAAGTAGACAAATATCACTTAGGTACATGTAAAGCCCCCCCAAAACAACATGCTTCACCTTACAATAGGGAGCAATGTCACCAGAAGACATAAGCCATGACATATGAACTGCGGATGAAAAAACACAACAGCACACAACAGGTGATGTTCCCACATGTTGGACTCTGTTGGTTTAGGCGAGGAGTGGCAGCTGGGTACGACGTGCAGATGGAAGACTCATCCATAATGATGGCTGTTTTTGTGCTGATGTTAAGATTGTCAAAGGCATTGATACTTCAGTGCTTTTTCAGTACAACTTGTTTAAAACGATACAATATCCATTAACTATGGTGTCAAAAAATAATATCCAAGAGCTCATTCAAGACGTCAGCTCAGTTCAGTTTTTGTTGTCCTGTCTGAAACTTGGCTTGCAGCACAGCAAAACCAGACAGTGTTCAGTGATTTTCCTGTACCAGCTCCATGTGCAGGTTGTTCAGTGAAAACAAGAAAACATTATTGAATTTTGTGTGCCTATGCCTTTTTTCTATAGGACAGAATGTCATTCTACTAGTATTGTATCGAGATATAAGTTGAGTTCTGGTATTATGACAACTGTAGTTGATATCAGTACTGTATTAGGGCTGCCACCTACAGTTGATAATTCGAACCTCAGTCGAAAAGATCGTCAGGAGTCAATTGACATTTTGATAATCAGATCAATGCACTTTTGTTTTCCAGGTGCGCATTGTACACAGAACAATGCAGGAGCAACAGCATAGCAGGCTGTAAACTTTACAAATGTCTCAGCCCAGCAGGAGAGACGCTTTGTGGTGCTCTTGGATTTCATAAGTGAACTATGAGAGGGACACACAGTTTTACTTCCTCTGACTGTGTGGAAATCTTATATCTATTGTTTATAGATAAATAGAAAACAATATACAGGCAAGCAGAAAGAAGTACAATGTCACCGACACACCCACTCCAGCAATGACCTGCTTTATTCACACATGGGCTCACACAGACTTTACACTCGCAAGGTGGGAGCGTTAAATACATTGTTTGTTTGGTCCAGCTGATTCTGACATTTGCATCCACACGTACAGCGGGAAGCCTAATGTCTAGATGAATGCAGAGTTGTGGTGCATGATGTGTGAAAGCGGCTATAGAAGACTCTGTTCAGAGCAACCAACCTTTCATAGCAAAAACAACACTTCTAGAAGCATTTACGAGGTGTATTCAGAGGCAAGATGCAGGAAAACACACATTACATTGTTTGACATTTTACACCTTTGATATTTTCACAGGAAGAAAATAATTGTAGTGCACTGTAACTACTACGCTGTAAATATCTAGCAACAGTGGCTGTTAGGATTTTACACAACAGCTTTTTTAGAACCATTTACTGAAATGTTGACCAAAAACATATATAATTAAATCAGCACCATCTGATGGGAAGTTACAATACAGTCAGTAAAATTGGAAACAACTACAACATTGTGAAAAATACAGGTGACCTTGATGTCCTAGCTGCATTCTCCAAACAGCTTTCCTGCCTAATCAGGATGCCATCTCATCAGAACAAATCCAAAATCTCCCAGGGGGAGAAAGAGTGGACACTGTCAGACATAATTGTGTTGTTAATTGTTGTCTGTGCACATATGATGAACATACAAGATGATCAGTACATGCTTAAATGCATGGAAGTAGTAATACCTTTCCCTGTTCAGCTGTTTAGGAATCATCTTGAAATAGACATTAACAGCATCAAACGCCAATCTTATATTGAATAACCTTCAGGTAAAGACTGGGGTGACTGCTGATGCATTTCAGTTTGCTATGCAGTTGTGGCCACTGTCCAATGAATAGCATCTAGCACCAGCACCAGCAGATAGCTGGTTTAAATGGACTCATTTGTTATTTGAATGTGTGTGTAACTGTGTGGTGGAGGGAGATAAGCTGATTGTAGGTGGTGCAAATGACCTCATGTTTATGCCTGAACCTCTCCTATGAGCTTCATTTGTGTGCATCAGTGAGAGATTTTCTACACTTACTCGATAAAAGAAATACATATAATTTTAGCATTACATCCCCTGGTAAATGATTCCCCATTATCCAGTTAGGCAAATTAGCCATGAAGTTGAGCATTCAGGAGAGGGTCAAATTCAGGCCAGTAATCTGTGTTGCAACCACCTAGGAAACTAAAAATGAAATAATGCAGTCTCAACCTACCTCTGTGTAGCACACACACACACGCACACACACACACACATATATATACATATATATATATGTATATACTGTACATAGTGGAAAGCTTGAGCTAGAGTGAGGGAATAAAGGAAGAAAATAAGTAAAATGGAGGGGAAAAGAAAAGGAACAGAAGATGGGAGGGGTTTACTGAAAGAGAGAGAGGAGGGATGCTATAGAGGAGTAATATAGCCTAATCCTAAAATGCTCCATTTCATAATTTAGGAGATAATCATGTGATACACATTTGTCTTTCTGAAACTCAGCCCCATGAATAAAAATAGCCACTGAAAGCAGTACAGAGAGAAAAAATAAGCACCCTGTTTCTGCAACAATCGGCAGACAGAATTATGTTGGAGGCATATTCATTTTGAGATTAGTGTATTTCCAAAGCAATCTGCTATGCACCACATGCAAATTAGTCCAGGAGGTTTGCATTTGAAATTCCAATCTGCTTTACCAATCTGTTTCGAGTCCAAGTCTTCCATCACATTCAAAATTAGTCTTTTTGAGGGGCTTTGATAAATTTCTTGACATATTACCCAGAGGAAATTCAAATTTAGTGCAAATGATCCCCCCTTGAACTTGTCTTGCAAAGAGATCTAAGCTTGGCAAAGATGGTCAGAAGACTTGGACATACTAATGCGAAACTGTGTCCATTAGACCCACAATGTACTGTGCAGGGAAGCAGAAGGGGACATGGGATTCTGGGAGCCAATAACCTGCAGGTCCACACTTAAAATTCTAGTCTGTTTGATCTTATTATTTCTTATTGTTTTGCCATTATTATTATTTGGGTATAGCTGTATAAAGGAGCATATTCCCTCTTTGCACACAACTTCACCATAAATCATCATGCAGCGACGCATATAAATGGCTTAGAGCTGCTCAGTACAACCACAGGTGTGTATTGTTGGATACTTAAATATCTCAAAACCTGCATTACAATACTGCAATACTGCTCCGAGTCTAAAGCACCAACTGCCTGGCCCCACAGTGTCTTCTGTAACCCTTAGGCAAAAGATATTCCATATCCATATCTTTTCAATTCCTGGGAGTCCTGAAGCGACCAATCATCTCGCTCATGCTACAAGATATTCCTTGCTGTATCAAATGTAAGATTACGGACCAACTTTCCTGAAGCAATTTCATCAACAAGGACACCTCAGTTCTGAAAGATCTGCAGTTTCACTCTCATATCTAATTTAACCCTTTAAAGAATTTCAGAACAGGAACTGAGACGACCAACCAAGTGGTTAGTTTGAGGCCACACAGAAACAGACCTGTCAGGAAACACAGTTCTTATACGCACAGATCTAACATGTCTTCTGATACCAAAACTTGATACTTAACAAGACAAATTCTCAGTCTGTTCGACTGGGAACAAGCATGACAAACAAAATGCATTGTTTAGAGGTAGGAAGGGGGCTCTCAGTGACAATTGTTCCAAAAAGATTTGTTCCAAAGAAATTAGTTGAATACTGAACTGAGTTAAGACCAGTACAGATGGTGCTAAATCAACAGGGCGCTCCTCAAGCATCACAGTGGGACACTCTTGCTTGTCTGGGTTGTCAGAATACATTTTAAAGTCACAACAAGTTCAGTACTCACCATAAAACATTTCAACACTTTTAAACCTTTGTTAGCACACCCTAAAGACATTATCATGCTGTGGTATCACATGTAAGAGCTGTGGGGAAAACTACATCAGTGAAAAGAACCTGTAAAGATGAAATGAACACCGAAGGAGAAATCAGCATCTGTCTATGAACACCAGAATCAAATAAGTCACAGCATTGACTGAAAAGTGTTGAGGTCATTGTCTAGGAGTCAGCGGACAGCCAGGCCACGCACGTCCAACACCAAAGACCATCTCTGAACCAGGATTTACACCACCGCTCATTATCAGATGACTATAGTGTGACATTCGGTCATGTGGTGACACCCGAGCCAGCTTTTTTCACTGATAAAGACCATAGGATGATATTATGCTCTAAATTTGAGAGTTTCAAGCTGTTGGGCCAATACTAATTCCAATTCTCTTTATATTTATACAGCAGACAACATTATCCCATGAAATAAATTTCTCATGGTTCACTACATTTGATTAAGTAGCTGAGAACCTACATTTCAAAAGGAGGTTCCGGCTTTCTCTTTTTCACCTCCTCTGCTTTAAGTCCCATTATTACAGAAAAACAAATTTTGCTGCAGCCAGCAATCCCAGATCAAAATACATACACATATACAGTACATCACAAGTTAAGTCATCAGCTGAAAAGCTTTCTCTTAATGAAGGATACCAATATGACCTGTTGCAGATGTTTCCCATCAGCCCATACCCAGCATCTACCCATCCATCCATTATTTTAATTGCACTAATATGACAAATCTTTAGCCAATATAATTCAATCTACAAAATGACTAGAGTGATTTGTTTGGCTATGGGAGTCTATTTTCCTCACAAGACAGCAAAACAGGTGCAACTAAAACAACAATTATAGCAAAAAATCAATTTCTGCCCTCGCATGAACCTGTTCCATCTCTCTCTCTCACTTTCTGGCTCCCTATATAGAATGTAATTCTAATTAGTGACTAATTACGGAGGATTAGAAAAACCAAGGCATCAGTATCACATATTTAATTAACAAACTGTAAGGGACAAAGTGTGCAGTTTATCTTCTTTAGGTCTCTCCGGACATGGCCACTGTTAGAGAGAATGAGACG